>JAQIVZ010004282.1:0-10507 GCA_034700945.1 Arrhopalites spinosus
TTGTTGTCAAAGTCCCGGAAATCACTTACAGGTATTGTGACAACCAGAAGAATATCTACGTTCCAGATAAATGCCCAGAAGGAATGAGCAGGGCATTTGAGGCTGAAGAAGTGCAGAGGTCACGTGAGTCAAGACTTTCAACAAGGTCAACAACAGAATATACACGGGTCAGAGAGACCCTTCCTCCTGACACGTCGGCTGCTTTGGCTGCTATTTTAAGTCATGCGAATAGACAATCAAATAATCAGGAAGCTGATTATGATGAAGATGTGTCCCATTCCAAGAGAGAAACTCCAGTTTTTTTTGTTGACAAATTTGTCTCATCTTCCTCTCGTGTGTCTTCATCTTCTTCATCATCACAATAGTTTTAAAGTCAGGTGATTCTCAGGTGTATAATTAAATATACAAAAAGTGGAGAAATAAAAAGAATATTTTTGTACAATAAATTTTTTTATTTATCTTTTGCTCTTGCTCTCCTTGTTGTATTGACTTTATTATCATGAAATAAATAATTAACATTTAACTAACAATTAAAAAGATAACTTAATATTCTCCACTGTTAAACTTGTTTGGGATGCTCAATAAAAAAAAGATTGTTCCATGGACATTTTACTTTGGAGGATGAACGTCCTTGAGAGATGAATGGCAATTTGGCATGCAAAAAAAGTCAGTTGGATGTAACAGTTAGATTGCATTTTAAAAAAAATGTTTTCATTGTTGGGTCAATGAGCCTCGACGCCTCGTCAATGGATGCAAGTGCATACATTTTAGTTAATCACAATTAATCGTGTAGACGAGTCAGGTAGGAGATCATACAAAAAAAAACTTGTTGTGGTTCTCAAATCTTCTCTCTCGTAATTGCCAAGGTCAGGATGAGATTAAAGATCATGTAAAATGTTAATTTTTATTTACATCATTATACAACAATATCTCCATTTAATTTAAATGAGCTTCAACTTTACAACTCTTGTTTTGAGATGATAGAATTATTGCTTTTGTAAATTATTCAATAAAGATAAAAAGAACAACTAATTATGCGTACGTGTACAGACAAGATAAGAGATTTACATTTAATTTTAATTAACTAACATAAGTTTTAACTAAAGGGCTACATTTTTATTTTGGGTTGGAAAAAATTTCCAAGTTTTATGCAAATGACTTGGATAATTTTTGTGTAAAGACAAAAGTGGACAAAATAGAATGCAGATTTATTTAAAATATTTAGAAATAAAGTGTCCATGACATTCTTTTGAAGAGACAAATGATAAATTTTAATAAATTTTGTTTATTTAATTTTACACTTTATTTTAATATTTTTATCTTTATTTTGAAAGGATTAAGATATTTATGAGACAGGTCAATCTAGTGTCATTAAAATGTTTTAAAATAATATTTTCAAGTTTGACCTTTACAAAACAACATGAGATTTGTTGAGTAGAGTATGGGTCACGTAAAACAGAACAATTTTTTCTACCACAAACAATAAAACAGCCCCCATTGACCCTGACCAAAGTAAAATAAAAGCCGGGTGTACGTCAGACAACTCCAATGGGATACTATCAGTTTCCATGGTAGAGTCCGCCGGAAGTGATCCATAGACTGATGTAAAGCCCGAATGGAATTCATTACTAATTCGAACAAGTAGTCCAGACTGACGTACAAAAATTATTCTACCAATTTCAATTAAAATCCAATTAAATAATTTACACTCAAGATAGTTATGATAAATAATAAATTTAAAAAACTGACCCCCGATTAAAGAATTCTTTATAGGGAAATCTCTTTGTGGTGACATAACCGGAAGTGAGACCGTTGATCATTGGAAAAGAGTAAACTTTTTCATAGAGTTGATTAATAGTTAAATTATATTCGTGTACGGCCACTCTCCTAAAATCTGGATTGTACTGGATGAATGCATACGAGTGTTGCATGACCAGTGTGACCCCTTCTAAACCCCGGACAAATCTTTCATTCTTTTTCTGGAGAAGTTGAGATTGCTTACGGGCGTATTCCAAATTTTGGTCATCTTCCTTTAAATAGAATTAATGCCCTTTAATTTAATTATATTAATTTTAATTTTATTTTTACCATTATCAGCCGATGAACAACTGTGGAAGAGCCTGAAGCCACTAAGGGCATACTGGAGTCGAGAAAATCTTGTAAATTCTTGATTGAATTCCTGGAGACGGCTATCATTGACATGAGTGCTCCAGAAAAAATGGTAAAAATGAAGAAAAACAGGACAAGGGCACTTAAAAGGGTCACTTGAAATGAGAGTCTCTTGGGCTTGTCGTGAAAACCTAAAAATTAAAGTTATTAAATATTTTTTAAATATTAATTTAATTTACCTTGCTGTGTCACCATTCCTATGGTCCACATGACAGAGTCAACAAAATGATCACTAATATTAATTAAAGTTAAAGCAAATTGAGAGTTTTTCATGAGGACCCCACACAGGACAAAGGTCAAGAGAAATATTAAAAGGACTGTCCAGACTGTTTCATTGAAAGGCTGGAGAAATAGAATTTTATTGTAGCTCACTCGGGGTTGCTTGAAGTAAATTGAGATCCTGCAAATAAATTATTATTTAATTTTAATTGTGAGAATTAAGTCATAATTGTATGTCAGGTTAAAGTTAATTAACATTTGTGCATAATGTGGAACTAAAAGAGTAAAATCTTTGGCTCTCGTTGCTGTAAAAGTGATGAAGACAATCATCAAATCTTCATCTTCATTTTTAAGGGCCCGACCCACATCTGTCCATGTTTTATTGGGGAATTTTATTGCCCATGTTGAATTGTACAGTGTGATTTGTAATCTGGGAATAATAATAAAAAATTTAAATAATTTATTATTTTAATTATTTTAAGTTAATTATTAACTTTAAAAATTAATTTCATTTTTTGAAGAACATTACGTAAAATTGTAAAGAAATTGCAAGGCAGTTTGAATGTGATAGTTGAGACCACTCTTCATGACGAGGTCATTCTTGGGGTCAAGTTCAACTGTAAGCTCTTGTGGACTTGTGACTCGCTTTACAAAAAATAATTTAAATTAAAGAGTTAAGGTGGAATTAGAGTTCACGTAGTTTTCGAAAATTACGTCAAAAATGACATTTTCATGTAATTTTCAATTTAGAGTTGATTTTCATGTTCACATAAAAACATAAATTGAATAGTTCATTTTACATGAATTTTTTTAGATGAACATGAAAATGTCATTTTCATATAAAATTGTGAAACTACGTGAACTCTAATTCTGCCTTTAGACATCATCACAATTAAAAAGTTGAATATAGGTACAGTTAAATACTTGAATAATTCCTTTGAGTGTTGTCCGTTGAAAATCTCGTCGAAGGGTCATAAAATATTGGATTTGTTGTATGTCAATTATTTTAATTTGTGGTTTATTTTCTCTCCCAATAAAGTAAATAGTTAAAATCTCCAAGTCTTCAACTTGACAATTATTTAGTGAGGAAGTTGATTGAAATTCTTTATTTTTACAAGTCCAAATGTACAATTCATCTTTAATTGTTGGATATGGATAGGGATCTTTAATTTTATTAATATTTGATCCTTGACCTTTTTCAAAGAAGATCGAGTCAGGTAATTGCTGTGATGGATTTTCAATAAATATTCTTGGCATTTTAAGTCCTTTTTGTCCTATCCCAATAATCTTCAAGAAAATACAAGATAAATATTTTTTGATTGAAATTATTTTTATTAAATATTACCATATTCAATTTGTTAATTGTCTCCTCATTAGAATTTGAATAAATAATGATGCAGTCCTGTCCCTTCATGGTGGACAGAATTGGAAGAATGAAAGACTCATTTAATTCAGTCTTTTGACATGAAAATTGTGTAGATTTTTCAAGAAACTTTTCAGAACATTTTGTATCATGGATAGTCACAAACTGAGAATTCGGGAATTTGGCAGAAATAATATTTTCGAATGACTCAAAAAGTTTATTTTCCCATGTAGAGTTAATTAAAATTAATAGAAGGGATGTAATTATTTCGGAATTTTTTAATATCATTTTCTACTGGACATGTGTCAAGGATTTTAATCTTTTTCCGGTTAAATTCGGCATGTCAAGTAGACGGATGAAATTGATGTGAGAATATTTAGGATTTTAATCAACGTAATGTCTATTTGTAGGCCCACACCCACCCATGTCAATGAAAATATATTAAATTACGATTAAAAGAATTATCCAAAGTGCATTAACAGTCGAAAAAGTATTCAATTATTTTTTTGTGCTTATTGTATGGTTTCCTATGAAGGTAATTAATTTAGGTTAACATTGAAACTAATATTTTTAGATAATCAAATTCCTGACTCGAACAGGTTTTATTCTAAATTGAAAATATTTTAAACGTTCATGACATCTAAGTTAAGAATAAATATAATTAAAATTAATTGTAGACACCAAGGAGAATTAAAAATCTTGGTTCCCAATATGTAGTACATTAAAAAAGATACTTATATTAAATATTAAAGAAATACTTGGACATTTAAAATTCATCTTAAGGAAGCATCCCCATGGACGTCATTTACATGCAATCATTGCATTGCAATGCCAAGTTAATTAAGTAGTAAATTAGTAATGAAAAAAATTATATCAAAAGTGAATTGAATCATCATCTTGAGTTTCCAATCATTCATTTGCGCATACACAATTCATTCTGCAATAAAAACACAGTCCAAATTAAAATTCTAGTAGAGTTTAAATGGTAATAGACTTTTTGTACATGAACAAAAATAATCATTTAATTGGTTTAATTATTAATAATTCAAATTTTATAAGTATTACAAATAAAAACTAACCCGAGCTTTCTCCTTCTCTTCGACAGTCATCCTCCCTTTGTGTGCCTTGACCTTGACATCATTCGTGGCATCATTAGAACGACAAACAGCAGTCACGTGTAAAATTCCCTCATCAGAAATCTCCATCGTCACATCAAGAGGCTCTATTCCTTTCCTTGCAGCTGGAATATTCTCCAGGTGAAAATTCCCCGAACGATGATTTTTAGAAGCCACTGGATCCTCTCCCTCAAAAATTTTAATGTGGACACTAGTCTGATAGTCATAAACAGTTCCATAATCTTTTTCAGTCACAGAGCAAGGAATTTCCGTATTTCTGGAAATAATTTTACTGAATCGATCACCCAAAGTTTCAATTCCAATGGGAAGTGGAGCAACATCAGTGAACTTGACATGACCCATCAAACTCGCTGCTTGTTTCCCATTCAAAAGAGCAGCATGAACAGCCGCCCCATAAGCCACTGCCTCATCCGGACTAAAATCTTTGTGAATACTCAAAGCTTTCCCACCAAAAAAAGTCCCTCAACATTTCCTGAACTTTTGGAATCCTCGTTGACCCACCCACCAAAACAATGTCATCTATCTTCGATTTGGGTATTTCAGCATCATCCAATACTTTCTTGACAATGTCCAAACATTTAGTAAAATATTTGTTATTGATTTCATTAAATAAACTTCGGGTCAATGGAACAGAAACTTCTGGACGGCCAGGGAGTTCAATTTCAACTCCAGTTGACAGGCAATTCTCAGCTGATAAATTGCATTTGGCTTTCTCACAGTCGTTCATTAATCTTCGAAGAATACAAGCAGCCTTGAGTTTCTCAGCTGAATTTTGGGAATCGGAACCAAAGGTCAAGTCCACTAAGTAGTTATCCTTGACATACTCCACACAGTAGGTCACCAACTCGTGGTCAAAGTCCTCCCCTCCGAGATGCATGTCCCCTTGAGTGGCCTTGACTTCAACTTGACCTCCCTCGATTGTCAGTACAGCCACATCGAAAGTACCACCCCCAAAGTCAAATACGATGACATTTCTTTTCTGTCCATTGTTGTTCCTCCTGAGAATAATATGATGATGAGCTAACGCGGCAGCTGTGGGTTCATTAATTATTTTCATGACCTCCAGTCCAGCAATCTCAGCAGCGTCCTTGGTGGCCTGTCTCTGTCCATCGTTGAAATTGGCGGGGATGGTAATGACAACTTTTTTGACCGGTTTTTGGAGATAATATTCAGCAATACTTTGCATATGCTTGAGAACACGGGCAGAAATTTCTTCAGGACGGTAATAATTCTTCCCAACTATGACCTTTGGCTTGTCATCTCTGTCAGCATCGACTACTTGAAAGTACCATTTTATCATGTCACTTTGAACACTGGGGTCACTGAATTTCCGACCAATGAGACGTTTAGCATCGTAAATTGTGTTTATGGGATTTCGACAATTTTGTCTCTTAGCAGCTTCTCCCACAGAAGGTGCTCCTCCATTTTGGAGGTCAAAGGCCACGTAGCTGGGACTTGTGGTTAAAGAACTTTCATTTTCATTTCGGATGATTGTGACCTGTCCATCAATGTAGACAGCAACACAAGAGCAAGTGGTACCAAGGTCAATTCCCACTGCTGTCTCATCTTGGGTGAGTCTCCGGAGATTTTCTTGTTCATATTTTTGGAATAAAAGTCCCATGGCTTTTTCCAGTTTCTTTTTCTGTTGGTCTGTCAGTTCCATATCTTCTGGACATTCCTCAAAAGCCAATTTTGAAATCTTTTCATGGAGACTGTCCAGGAGTGTAGGGAGGAGGAAGGGCTTGGCCTGGAATTCTTTTTCCATTTCTTCATTGTAAAATTTTCCAATTTCCAGGAGCACTTCTCGTACAGCTAATTCATCTTCGGATTGGCGGGCTCGGAAAAATTCTAAATTCATTTCGAATTCTGATTTCATCTTCTCATTTAATTTGTCCAATAGGGAAACATGGAACTCCAAGAGTCCACTGGCTTTTGTGGTTAGAGTGCAGATCCTGGGACTATATGAACATCGGTCATATACAAGGTGCCATCTTAGACTGGGGTTCAAGGGTCATGCTGCGGTGAATCACAGTCAAACGTACGTCCGAAGACGTCCGGCAGTGATTCCCGATATTCATCCTAGGTTAGGGACAAGGGTGGGGAACTCTAGGTTTTTCATAGTCAAAGTGCATGACAACACTCTTGAACGGTACTGGAGGGACCTTAAGGCCGACCTCCGAACATGTAATGTGGTGGGACATGTGGATTCTTACATTGCGGCTTGGGTGTATAAGCGCAATGTATTACATCCAATAGCAGAGAGGGGTCAACAGTTTCTCCGGTTTTTAGAAACTGTGAGAAGAGTCTATCCTGGGCCCAACCAACAAGGGATCAAGTTGGACGGATGCCAATGTGTAGCATGTCGTTAGGTGTATTAGATACACCTAAGGGTCATACAATAGGTCAAGGGTACAAGGGGAGGCTATCCTGATTGCGTGCCCTGAAAGAACTCCCTCCCATTAAAAAAACATAAACTTCAGTAGCACCAAATACATAGGCACCAAACACATTGGCATCATATACATAGGTACCACATACATTCGCAACAAAGACCAATAGTCCCAGGATCTGCACTCTTACCCGAAATTCTCCAAATTTTTTTTTGATGAGTGGGAAGACTTGAGATTCAATTTTATTTTCAAGATCCTTAATAAAATATGAAATCTTTTTCGAATTGAATTTAATTGAGATCATCTTCTCTTTGAAATCTTCCACTTTCTTCTTTTGAATTTCCAAGTGAAGTTCCTTGAGCTCAGAATCGGATGGAATTTTTCCTTCAATTTTCATTGTCATTTGACTTTTGTATTGTTCAAAAATCTCCTCAATTATTTTGTCCATTTTTTCAAGGGCCTCCTTCCATTTCCGCTTACCCCTTTTGTTCAAAAGCTTCCATTTCTTTTTGAATTAATTGGTGAAAATTCTCCTTTTCTTTTTGGACTTCAGGTGACTTTAACAATTTTTGAGTGAAGTTTTCGTCGAATTTTCGATGAGCTTCCTGTTCAGAAAATTCCAGAATTTTGATAATTTTCTCATCATCGAGGAACTCTTCAGAGGCCATATCTACTTGAAATGCAAACTTTTCTAGTCCATTTTCACGAGCCTTCGAAAATACTTGAGATTGACGTTGAGAATTTTTGGCAGAGAATTCTTCAGAGAGTTTGCCAAATTCTTCGAGTAAATTATTAACAGTTTCTTCATCCATTTGTCCATGATCTTCTTGCCATTTTGACATAGACATGATGGCTGAATCTTCAGCTTCAAATTGGGTAAATTTCATTTGAGCTTCTGTCAGAAATTTATTCTCTGGATCATCAACTCTTTTGGTCATCTCCATTTTGTAGAGATCCACAAATTGTTCTACATTTACTTTTTCTTTTTTAATAGAAATTTGTGGGGTTGAGATTAAAGGGACTGTGGGGACTCCAAGGGAATTTGATTGGTTGAAAGATTCGATTAGGGACTGGAGGAGAGGGATGAAGGCCCCACCTGTGATCATCTCTCCCTTAATTTGTTTCAATGGGAAGTTTTGAGGATCCATCAGTTTGGAGATGCATTGTTCCAATTTAATTGAATACTTGAGGTCAAGACCAGAGACAGCCAAGAAAATCTGGTTGATAAATTTTATCTCCAGGAGGGGGAAGTAGACAGGTTTCAAGCTGGTCGAAGGATTCCCAAATTAATTCTCGAGATTGACGATTTGACTCTCGGTGATGATCTTTGCTCTTTAATTTATTTTGAATGAAAGAAAATCCACCTTCATGACCAAGGAGATGAGTTTGAATTTTTGTCCAGTCACGGAGAAGAAAGGTCAATTTTTGAAATGGAGCTCTGGCCTCATCTTCATGTTGATTTTGAATTGTCTTGGCATGACTGAGAACGCTGTGCAAAAATTGAAGGCGTTCTTCATTTAATTCTTCACTTCCTCCATTGAAGACAAGAGATGACGACAAGAGGAGACACAAGCCCATGATCATGAGCCAATCATGAGGACTACTAAATTCATCAAAAAGAGCCTGAGTGTCCAAGAGGAGAATATCAAATTCTTGACCTGATGTTGACTTGACAGTACATGGTTTTGACCACATCCAAATTCCGGTGGTGCCCCGGTCATCTGTTTTGACACCCCAGGGGAAGCCCACAAGCGGTTCGTCTTGGATAGTGTGTTCCATTTGCATCCAATCATTCTTTCCAGATTCAACTTTACCGTCTTCGAGTCCATTGTTGAGGTAACGAAGGACGTAATTGAGGAAGGAAGATTTCCCTTTTTGGGGAGAGCCCACTATTGACATGATGGCCAAGGGTCGATTTGAGGGAGTTTGTCTGATTATTTTTGGAGGGTGGGGACGTCGAGAATAAACTTCGATTTTTCATTGTGGTCCATTGTCAACTGAATTATTTGGACTCCATGGGGCTTCTCTTGTACGAATGAATCTAAGCTAATGATCTTCTCAGTCACGTCTTCATCCACGGGATTCAACAAAATAAATTCTTCACCGTCATCATTATTGGGAAATTGAGCATTCTCGCTCAAATTTAGACTGGTGGTGAGTTCAGTCTAAAATTGGTCATCAAAATAATCTAATTAACAAATTATCTTTTTAAAATTAAGTATGAGATTAAGTAAATTATACAAGCAGACAACAAGCATATAGTTTGCATAGGTATTCATTTGAATAAATTAAATGTAAATGATGGTTTGAATATTTAAATAAATGATGACTCACCAAATTATTTGAATACGTGCCAGAGATGTGTAAATTCTCCATGGACTCGGATATTCCCAATTTGTTGAATTCTCCAATGAATCGAATACGATGAGCCAGGATGGGCATGATTTCTTGTAAAAATGGGGTCAACTCTGGCTCTTGAATACATCTTTGAACCACCTCATCCGTCATTTCCTGTCCTATTTAATTTTAATGGATATAAATTAATTATTAAAAATTCTTAAATAGTTTTATACATGTACATACATACCTATATTCATTTGAAATGAGTCATTCATTTTAAGCAACATAATTATTATATCAAAGCAAGAGTAAAACATGAAATGTTTGTACTATTTAAATTAAATAAAAATAATATTATTTATTTTACCTCTAAACTTTGCCAGGTACAGGTCATGGAAGCCAAGGGACCTCAAAGTGACCTCCACTTTCTGACAATTGCCTTCCGCCATCTTGAATGGAAATTAATTCCCAAAATATTAAATTCTTCGATCACAGTCACAGTAAAGGTCCAATAATTAAAGATGATGTAGAAAAATATAAAAGTGTAAATAAAGAACGATTTCAAGAGAAAACTTCAGATGTTTACTCGTCAAAAGATAAAGAGGAAATGAGAAAACTTCCTTTGTACGTTCTGGATTTGTTTGACTTGTAAATGACCGTTGGTCTCTGGGAAACTTTATCAACAAATTTTCTATCTTCAATGAAGACCCTTTTTGTATATTAAGCCGATTGACAGTCTAAATTTACGTCTGTCAATTCCTCAAGGCAAACAAAAAAGATGGCATAGACCCTTCTACCTGTGAAGACGAAAAAAATGGGTTAAATGGTTTTCACCAGCAAAAATATTGATAGCTCCAGCAAATATTTTACCAGCAAAAATACTGAAAACG
>JAQIVZ010004283.1:0-10502 GCA_034700945.1 Arrhopalites spinosus
TCATTATAAATATATTATAGAAATATAGGCATTTGGTATTACATACTAAAGTATCTAACCATATCAATAGATGAAGATCTAATTTCTACTTAACAATATCTCACTTTATGGTTAGGGTTGGGAATCCTGGAACACGCATTTAGCATGGGGAGGAACCTATGTTTCCTCTCAATGTTTCCTCCCGCTCACTTCCATGCATTTCCAGCCATTTTGCATGGTTCTCGCCATTTTATCATGGACGTCATCACACCTTTTCGCCATTTTGTTTCCTCCCTATGTTTCCTCTCTATGTTTAATTTCTATGTTTGATGTGCAGAGGAAACATGGAAAGGAAACATAGGGAGGAAGCATGGAGAGGAAACAAACTGGCGCATGTTCTGTGATAAACTGGCGACAACCATGTAAAATGGCTGGAAATGTATGGGAGTGAGCGGGAGGAAACATTGAGCGGAAACATAGGTTCCTCCCCATGCTAAATGCGTGTTCAAGGATTCCCGACCCTAACAAACTTTATTTAACTACAATATTTTCTATGCTTTTTACTAAACGAAGTTTTTAAAAAACAATGAATTTCAATACTTCCGCCATCACCACAGTTTTTGTTGGCGTCGTGGTTTTCATTTTGGCCTCATTTTGCAAGCTTGTGGTAAGTTTTTGACAATCTAGGCTACTTTGTATTTGTTATTGGGAGGGATAACAGACGTGGAGGGATGTCAAATTGGAACTTTTGGGTTGGAATTAAAATTAAAATTTTGCATTTAATCATAAAATTAATTAAAATTTGAATATAGGCTTCACTGTTGGAATGGGGTTAGCCTCAGCAGCCGCTTCGGCGAAGAACGAGGTCCTGACATTCGTATTTCTAAAGAGATATTTAAGGCCCCGTTTTCACTAGGCACTTATCCCGGGATAGCTACTACAGTAACGTGCGGGTTAATGGTTCAAATGCCCACGGATTAAATCCCACACGGACCGAATCCCACACTGACAAAAGCCCACGGTCAAAAGCCTACGGACAAAAGCCCACAAGAACAAAATCCCACACTTAAATTTTTAAAGAAAATCAAGTTAAAATAATGAAGTGAAGCCTTTTTTTCAGTTCCAAATGGGTGTATTTGGAAGTTTGGTGTTATAAAATTGGATTATTTAAGTTAGGTTAGGTAAAAATCAGTAAATACTAACTGCCGAGGTAGTTCGGCGCTACCTCGGAGACGAGTCACAATAACACAACAATCTCCAAAGGGAAGCTTCAATTCATTATTTTTACCTTATTTTCCTTAAAAATTTAAGTATGGGATTTTGACCGTGGGGTTTTATCCGTGGGGTTTTGACCGTGGGGTTTTGTCCGTGTGGGATTCGGTCCGTGTGGGATTTAGTCCGTGGGATTTTGTCCGTGGGCATTTGTCCATGTGGGCTTATGTCCTAGATTCATGTTAAATTACATTTACTTTTTTACTTCAAAGTTTTAATTTTCTTTTTTGGTTATTGATACCACTTTTTGAAAAAATAATAAGTTTTTAGTTTAGTTAAAATTATTTTCAACCCATTTAAACTGAGCATACACCAGAGCGACAAATCTGAAATAAATAAATAAAACAATTTCAAAATCATTTTCACGAGACAAATTAAATTTGAAGTATTTTGAAGAGACAAAACGAACCCCCATTTTGTTTCCAATTTTACAAGGAGTGCCATCTACAGGGAACATGTCAGAACTGAATCGTTTCTTTTGACTATCTTGAAAAAAACAAGGAACTCTAGTACAACTCGTTGCGTACATATCCTTGGGTTTAAGAACAGTCCCTTGTGTTTTTGATGAGGCAAAATATTCTTTCAAAAAATTGTTACATTGTATAGCCAAATTAATTTTTTGACCCGGTAATTCTTTTGAGGGGTCAAATGAAGGGACGTCATCCTTAGGAATTGATTCAAATAAGCAGTACCCTTCTGCTTGCCTGTAACACAAAAAAAACAAAATGAATAATTCCATTTTCAAGGGCTCTTTTGACCTTTAATTTACACACCTTTTCCCTTTGGGCGTGGCATAAGCAAAATTTTTAATGCTGGTTTTGCTACAATTTGAAAATTTAAAGACATTTTCGGTCTTTCCATGATAACCCATAATAAACGACTTGGGGTCACTTTTCCCTGGAATGCATTGGGGCTTCCCTGTGTTGGGCGCTTCGAAATCATGGAGGGCTCCCAAACTAAAAAAATAGTTTGATTAATATAAATATTTTAATTAATTATAAAATTTAGTGGGTTACTTATGACCAATTTGATGGGCGAGAGTGTAAACGCCACTCCATTTAGCCCCGTACTCGCGAATCACCGAAAGTTTTGCGTCTTCACAAGCCCCGCCAGTATAAGCCAATCCGAGAGTGCCGGGTTCACCCTGTTGACCGAGGGTGATGACCCCTGTGAGAAGGGCGACGACGTCACTTGGATTGAGTTTGTGTTTGTCTTTAGGGGCGAAAGAATAAGCGCGAAGGGCCGACAGCATGTACTCGATGCACGCTTTACTATTTTCGATCACATATTTCTCTTCTGCTATCGTCTATCTCCATTAATTGTCATTAAAATGATGTGGTGGAATATTCAAAATTTAATAGAAATGAGTACCAGTTCACGAAGTCCAATTAATTTAAATTGTAATTTGGGATTGGTCAAATCCTTGTAGATTATGTTGACAGCTTTAATCATGATTGTAGCATGCTCTGTCATGGCTTTTAAGCTGCCCAGGATGAGAAATAATTTTCGATCGTATAAAAGTCGAATTTCGACCACGCCTGATTTGGGGTTGGCCTTTGTCAAGTTTTCAAGATCATCGAGGTCAGTTAATTGTGAATTATTTTGGTTATGGGATTTGTCAGTTCCTGAACAAGGCATGATTTAGTACATAGTTTTCTGTTAAGAATTCGAGAGGGAGGAAAAATTTAAACTTACCACACCAATTAGACTCTGGGATTAGAGAGCGTGTTGCAAAATGGACGCCATCTTGATTGTCCAAGCCAAAACCGTTGACATAGCCTTTCTACATGTATTTATTTTAAAAAATTAATTTTCAAATGGGAGCCATTTAACAAATGGAAAATTTACCACTTGGTATGACAGGTCATCCTGAGTGACCTGGAGGACAGCATGGGCGTCATCGTCAACATAAATGTTGTCCTCAATTTTAACTAAATCTTCCCAACTCATCTTGATATTATCAGTCCGCATGCCCTCAGCAAAAATACTTGAGTCTCCTTGTTAAAATGGGGGTCAGAGGTCAAGAAAATAGGAAATAAATTTGAAATTACAATTAAATTTAAAATTTACCTCCACGACGAAGATTCAAATTAAATTGTTTATCAAAAACATTTAAACTCATAACATAAGGTGTGTCACGTGACCTGGTAGGGGTGATGAATATTTCAGCGATTTGAGTCTCAACTGGAACACGTGGGTCACCATTTTTATTGATGAATTTCGAATTTAATGTATTTTTAGTTCCAAAAACAACCGGGTAATTTAAAAAGAGCAAAAGGAGCCAAAATTTAGTACCGTCCATTATTCTAGAAAAGCAGTGGCACAACTGATACGAAAAAAAGTGGGTCACCTGACAAATTATAATTATAATTAATGATTAATTGGCGGGAATAATGGAGCAATAAAAACTGGATTGAGTATTTTAGTTAAGTTGATGCATTGCGATTAAATTAATTAAGTGCATAAAACAGCTTAAATGAACATTCTTTACTGAACATTACTTACGAGGATAATTAAATTCAAGTTGGGCTCTAAATGATGGATAATTAGTTAATTATTGTTAATTGTCTGTGACACAAATTACTGTGACTGCGTCACACCTGTGCTCATAAATCAAGTTTATCTATTTCACAACCGTTGACGTCGAAACTTTTTTTTTTGATGAGACGAGGCAGTGACCGAGTGGGACTTGCTCCACTAAATTATTTGACCCGAAAAAACTAGTTTTCGGATGAAAATGACTTTTATTTTGACCTCAGTCGCCATTTTGATTTTGGTGGGTTGTGTACAAGCAACTTTTGGTGATGGAGAGGAGGGTCAAAAAGATTGTGGGAGGAGTTTACTCAATTTAAAAATTGGGGATAGCGGGATGATTCAAAGTCCCAATTATCCTAATAAATATTCTCCCGGGTTAAATTGTGTTTGGAAACTGGAGGTAAAAATAGAAACAAAAATAAATAAATTCATTTTTTTGAGCGGGAATAAAATAATTTTAAATTCTAGGCAGAACCCGGAAGTATTATTCAAGCAACTTTATTTGACATTCGAATAAAATCTCCCAATTTTAATGGACTTGAAGACACTCTCTCCATTACTTTAAATAGAGTTAAAGGGAAACCACAAAGGTACTTAAAGTTTTTTACTTGAGAGGTCATGACCTCACATTCGATCGTTAATAGAATTTGATTAATTATTAAAGGTATTCCGGAGACATGAATGGAATGACCCCTTTCAATTTAATTTCTTCTACCAATCAATTGACAATCCAACTCACAACGTCCGCCACTAGTTTTGGAGCGCGAGGATTTAATTTGGGCTATCACGTGAGCATATCTAACTATTCACAACTAATTAAATTATTTTCAATTAAAGCTCAATTTAATTAACTCCTCAAGGTCACAAGGAAAAAGAGACCGGTGATTAACAGCGTGACTGGTGGTGAGTTAAATATACTTTAATTATCAATTTTATTAAATAATTTAAAATTTAAAAAATTTTGTCATTCAGCCGCTTGTGACTACTCTCCAATTAGAAGTTCAATGTTAAAATCCAACTCGCAGAAATCCTTGACTCGCAATTTCGAAAGTAGGGAAGCGCAAGAAGAATTTGCGCTAGCGAAGTTGCGTGCTCTGAACGCTCTCAAGCGGAATAATTCCAATCCATTTTTAGTGGGGCTTGTCCTCGACGACGAATATTTTTGTTCTGGTGTTCTCATTAGAAATGATCTGGTCCTTACCACTGCTCATTGTTCTAGAGGGTAATATATTTTTTTACAATTCCCATCAGGCGCCAAATTAAAAAAAATAAAGTTATTTTTTAAATATTTTTATAGGGTTAAAAAAATAGACTTAATTTTTGGTACTGAAGACTTAACTTTAAATGACATTGGAGTACAAAAAAGAAGCGTAAATTCTACTTCCGTTCACGAACATCCAAGCTATGACTCTACCAGTGGAAGCCATGACCTCAGTGCCATTAAATTGACCCCACCTGTCTTGTTGACCAGTAATTAATTAATTTTTTTAATTGCAATTAATTTATTAATTTATAATATTAATAAACAAATTTTCAGAATTTGTAAAAGTGGCACTCCTTCCTGACTTGTCTAGTATTGGACAATTTTACAGTGGCTTTGAGACTTTTGTTTCTGGATGGGGAGATTTTAAGGGTAAGCTATTTAATAGTAATCAAAATTAAAATACAATTTTAAAATTTATTCAAAATTTCGAAAAAAAGACAACTCAGTCAAGGCCGTAGCGACAAGCAAGAGTTTGCTCATAGCCAGTAACACAGTTTGCCGCTCTTTGGTTCACAAAAAAGTGAATGGTCTCATGCTTTGCAGTCTGGGTGGTCGAAATGATGGGAAAGAATGCCAGGTTTGAATTTTCCCGCTCAAATCCAACATGTGACTCAACTTATTGAAGTTAATTTAAAATTTTAGGCCGACACAGGAAGTCCGATGACTGTTCGATGTTACCCTGGCAACTCGGTCAATAATGCCGCCGGGAGTATACCAGGACCACCTAAACCGCAACGCCCGCCACGACCCCCTCGTCCTTCCCGCCCACAGCGGCCACCTCAACGACCTCAAAGCCAACCAAAGCCCAAGCCCAAACCCAACCCTCCTACTGACGACTATGACTGTGACGAGGATGACGAAGATTGTGAATACGAAGAGGAATGCGAAGAAGGTGACCCGGATTGTGACCCAGAGTATGAAGTACCAGATGACCCATCCTACAGTCCAATTATTGTACCAGCTGATAATGTCGATGACCTTGTCCCTTGTGACCAAGAATGCGAGGATCCAAGTGACGCCATAAGCGACTCTGACTGTGACCCTAGTGACTCAAATTATCCAAATTGTGTCACCAAAATGAAAATTGAAAAGGAATTTGTGGATCGCATAGAAAATATTGTAGCTAAAAATAATTTGAAACATGGCGAAGATAATTGTTTTTTGTACAATTTTTTGGCTAGTGAAACAAATGTTGAAATGTTACTGAAACAAGGGAGACCCATCTCTTGTCCTAAATTTAATGCCAAGTCAAAACAATTTCCATTTAATCCGCAGCAAGATTGTCAAGATTTTTGGAGTACGGATTCAATGCTAATTGGATTAGTGTCATTTGGTTCATGTGAAGGGGGGTTTGTGTCTACTCGTATGACAGCTAATGTTGATTTTGTACAATCGATCATGGCGTTTAATTAAAATAATCAAAAATTGGTTCTAAAATTTTGTACAAAAGCGTGACAAGTTATTTCCTCGTTTTTTGTTTTTTTGTCAAAAATAAATTATTACAATAAATTAATTGAATTAAATTTGATGGCCCACTAAACCAAATGTTGGGACCAGGTAAAAGAGTGTGGGTTAGAGTAATTGAAGGGTCCTGAGTTCAAATCTATGGCCGTTGCTATTGGCAACGGCTGACGTGACATACACGTCCACGGGCCACGAGTGACCATTTTCTTTGACGTGACATACACGTTCATAGTAGCGAAAAGGTTAAAGTATTTACTTACTGGGATGACAACGAATATTAAGATCTTCAAATGATTGTGTTGGGGTTGGGACTAAAAGATTATTAGTAAACGTTTTTTTAGAAAGTAATTTTATTTAATCAATTAATCAAAAAAATATAATCAATTTTGTATTTAAAACCAGCTTTACAGGCGTAGAAGTGAAGGAGAGTAAATTGAATTAAAACCAAATGTACAAACAAGATGACCCATGACCTCTGTACACTAGGAAGAGTGGCCATGATGACTGACTTTGAAAAATGTTAAACGGAAACTTAGACTACTGTCTAGTTTTAAAGAGGATTAAATATAATCGTAATTATGTCAAAAGTCACCATTACATAAATGACAGTCACGGTGATGTTCATAATTTTGATCTGCTTGAAAAATGCCCATTAACTGACTTGAAGTTTTAATTAATCACACAAAAAAATTAAAATATTGACGTCAACATATTTAACTAATCATGATCTTAACAGTAATGACAATATACTAAATATTAATGTTTCTCTCCTATGCATTTATTTGTAACATTTATTCCCATGAACGCGATGTTGGCACACATATGACAGAGTTGTGGTAGAAAATAAAAGACAAATAGTTAAATTTTAATGATCAATCACTGATTAAATTGTGTCAATTTTTGATGGCGTGGCTTTTAACATAGTTTTAACAAAGTGGTCATTTTTTACAAATTCTACGACATGATTTGTTAAACAGCCCATAAATTAATTCAAAAACAAATGACGCAAAAGTGAGAGCCACAAAGTAAGCAAAGACATAAAAAACGAGACCACATTCAGACAATCCAATTGAGAGTGGTTTAAATTCTTTTTTCTCCTCATCAATTAACTGACCCCTCCCCGCCCTTTGTCTCTCAGTCTCTTTAATTGTATTCCATTTATCCCATAATTTGTATATCCCAGAATTAATTAAAGCCTCCATCTGTTTCTCAACCAATTTCCCATGATACTCATCAAACTTTTCAAGGAACCAATAGCCGGTCATTTTAATTGAAAAATCATCATTAAAATGTCTATTATGAGAATATTTAAGATTTGAATTTGTCACCATTTCACTCTTAAAATAATTCCAAGTCTCTTCAAACTCACTTGCTGGTACAATCAAAATTGTTTTTGGGTTTGTCAGCTCTTTCTTAATAAAATTTGGTAACTCACAATTAGGAAATGTTTTCAGTTTTTTGAGAAACATAAAATATTGCATGCACTCTCTGCAATTTTGGTAGGCGGGACATTTTGAATTTTCGAATGAAGTCTCGTCATTTGACGCTTCGTCACATTCCCTTTTACACAATACGCTAAGATAATCAGTATGAAAAAATGTCATGGTGGAGAAGCTTGTTCCAAAATAGTCAAGAGAAGAAAGAGAGTTGTTTGAGAGGGTCAACCACTTTGAAAATATAAAACTGTCTGGGGGTGGTTGCCCACAAATTAGTGCAGTTTCTGTCAAATAAACTTCAAATTTTACAAGTTCTGACATGTTCAAATGGGTCCACGGTGTTGTGAAAGGATATTCGACAGCATAGTCAGCGCTAATCATCCCTTTGTACGCTTGAGTCAAAATAAGTCCCATGAGGAGCCAAATTGTGTACATTATTCTCAAAAATATGTTAAAACTTGACCCCTTAATTTGACCTGGAAACTCTTTGTCACATTGTTCTATTAAAATACCAAGTGTCCAAAATAGAATGGTAGATGACGCGCAGTTTTGGTTTAAAATGATGAAAAATATTTTGTAAACAATCACAGTCAACATCAAAGACACTCCAATGCTTACCCAGACTTGAAATTTGTACGGGGTAAAATAAATTTCAAAACTTGTTTTCAATTTTTTAACTTTATCTGTCGTGATAAATTTATAATTTTGAGTGTAGCCAATAACATAAAATTTTATGGTTTTGTCTGTAAAAAAAAGGTCATGTAGGGTCACCATTTGAATTGGGTCTTGTATCATACTCCAGGGATTTGGCTTAAAATTTTGACCAAAAGTGGTGTTGAATTTTGAACTGATGAAATGGAACACAGTGTCTTGTAATTTGGCGGGGTTTTTTAAGTTGAAGGGTGACCCAAAATTTTGACTTTTTAAATAATTTTTGGGTTTGTTTAAAAATTTGAAAAAAACATTTTTTCCATTGTCAATTGCCACATTCATTTCTCGAATCATCTGCCCATAACAAGATTTTTTAATTTGTCCCACTTTTTCAGGACAGTTTATCCACCTTGATAAAATTGACCCACTGGGGGAGGGGCTAGTGTAACTCATGTCATGCATGCGAATATACAATCCACGTGTCAAGGTCAGGTCAACTTCAATTTGTTTGTAAAACATGAAGAAAATTGGGGGAAAAAAGTCTCTGAAGAATGAAATGAAATTTTTTAAGGGATTCACAAATTTGAATATTTCGTTTTCCCGCATTAAAAAAATAATCATTTCATGACGCGAAGCGGCAAATTGAATTTTTGAGCTGAGTCCCTCTATCAAAATTTCACGGACAATTTGTGTCAATTTTTGTTCATATTCAGAATTCCCAGCATTGCTAATTTTTAATTGTTCAATTGATGGGAGAAAAATAGAAGTCGTGTAGGAAGTTAAATATTTTTGATTAGCAATTTTAAATGACATTTCCCTTTGATGACTGGTTAAATTAAAATCATTTTTGGCGCTCAAAATTTTAATTACGACAGGTGTAGTCAATTTTGAATAATCAAGTGTGTTGGTGTAGTCAATTAAATAATGAAAAGAATTTGTCAAATTTTGTAAAAAATGCACACAGCTAATTGGCTCTAGCCCATTTTTTGACCAGAATACTTTTCCTTTGAAAATTAGTATTAAAATTAAATAAATTTTGAAAAAATTAAATTTCATTTTTAACTATAAATTGAAACTCACAAAATTTTATAATTTATTTTAATTTATTAATGAAAAGTTTATTTTAGCTCGGCAAATAAATGGCGGACAGCCACAAACTGGCAAAAGAAATTGGCACGTGATTAACCACGACGAGACTTGTATTGAAAATGTTTCAAAATTGCAAAAAAAAGCTAAGAAATGAAATGAATTTGGTGTAAAAAAGTGGGGTGACCTGATCTACTTTCCTTCTGTCACACACGGCCCTCATTTTCTCAATTTGGGTCACTCTAGAATTTTCCAATAAGGAATAAGTATTTTGTTTTTTAAATGAGACATTAGTTGAAAACAATTTGATGGACACTTGTCGAAAACAACGGAGACAAGCTCTTTCTTTCACTTTTTTTGTGGCGAGTCAGCTCATGTTGAGTAAAAAACATTTTGACATGTAGACTTTACAACAAAAATCATGTCAATTTGACTGACGAAAAATGAGACAAACTTAAGAAAACTATTTTTCAAGTGTTTTGGTTATTTTTCTTCAAAGAAAAATAACCAGAAAACTAAAAAGCTAAAATTTTAGTTACTAGAAAAATAATTTCTTTTGAATTTGTCACAAAAAGATCCATTTGTGACAAATTCGAAAGCTTTCTGTCGCTCTTTTGTCGTTTTTGGTCTGTCAATATTTGTAGAATTTGTCTTCAAAAAATGTCACGTATTCTTCCACTCACATCAAACAAGTTGCAATCATGTCTATACTCTAGGGATCGGATTATTGGGGGCAATCAATAAATGTATTGAGTCAAGTTTTTCAACCCAATAAATTATTCACTTCAATCAATTCTCAATAATCCACATGTACG
>JAQIVZ010004284.1:0-10500 GCA_034700945.1 Arrhopalites spinosus
AGACGTAAGTGTAAGTGTAGCCCTTAAAATTGTGGGTAGAGGACTCTGTAAAGTCAATGCCAAGGGTGAGTTGAGCTAAAAGAAGGGAGGAGAGTTGAGATTAATGGAAGGAAAAGGGCGGGAGAATTTGAATTTCTTACTGAGAGCAGTCAGAGTAAAGATGGCAGTGATGCAGAGGGAGGTGACTGCCATTGTGGAGTGTTTTTTAAAATGGTTTCAATAATGCCGCCAAAGCGAGGGCCAATGAAAAAATAATGTTTAGTTGAGAGTGACAAGAGCTTCCTTTAAATAATTTTTATTTTAGTAATTAAACTCCGAGTCCATTGTCTTTCCATTCATTTTTTGTTTTGACACTTTCCCTCAGTCTCCAGCTACGAGAGTTTACTTTATGGCTTCTTTACTTCTCGCACAGCAAATTAATTAATATTTTGACACTGAAATATTAATTTTAAATAATTAATTTCAATTTGTTGAGGTGAAAGGAGTTTTGAAATTAATTTTTTGAAAATATTTTCTAAATAAAAAATGTTTCAAAATGTCAAAGTGGAAAAAGAAGATGATAAAATAATTTTGAAAATCTCAAAACACAAAAATGACACCGCTTTTTCCAGTCAGCTTGTAATAATTTACAGGTAATTTAATTAATAAATATTCCAAATTAAAGTAATTAGTGAAATGAAAAAATGTCCGTGTCTAAGATGGTCTACATTTAATAGAAATGTTAATTGAATTGAATTAAAATTAATTAAATTTTATTAATTAAATTATTTTTGTGGAGGGAATTGGCTGCCCTCTGAAACTTTAATTTAAATTAAAATTAATTTCATTTAATATATTATTGTCAACAATTTTAATTTCAAGGTCAAGAGGTCAGGACATTAGGCAGTTTTTGGTATTTACTTGGACAAATATTTTTCCTGGAGAATTGTCAAAAGGTCATGAAATTCTGGTGAAAAATATTGACCTCTTGTTTTGAATGCCAATTTTTGTAGAGCCAGTCAAATTCTTTTAATTGCTACAATTAGTTAAATAATTAAAATTTAATTGGTCATAAAAATTATTGGAAAATGTTTCCAATGATAATTACATGCGAGACGGAAACATTCCACAATCTTCCCCTGAAACTTTCCCCTTTCCCTTAATTGTAACTCCATTTACTTTGACCAATTAACCCATTCTAATTAAACCTCTTTACTTATTACAGGGCAGGGATTAGGTTTATTTTTAATGACATTGAATAATTAAAATAAAATTATCCTGAAATTGCAATTAAAATAAAATTCCATTGTCGTCATAGTAAACATTCCCTCATCCCGACCAAGTTTTTTTCTAGAAAACTTTGAAATGAAAAAACTGAAAAAAGACGGCACTTTGATTGGCTCGCACCACTGGCCCCCCTCAAAATCAATTAAAATATGGGAAAATTGGTCTCATTTGGTGTGTAACCGTCGAGGAGGACGCATGAGAAATTAAAGCGCTCCCTCAATTTAATTTCAATTTTCAAATAATTTAATTTTTAATTCTCATCATGGCCAACTCCTCCATTTTTTTCTGTGCTATCCTAACCCTCACAATCCTGGCCGTCCACGCCAATCAAGATATTTTCAGAGGTACATTAAATTCACTACATTTAAAATTGTAATTAATTATTTTCAAAATTTAATTTTAATAAATTATTTTCAAAATTTAATTTTAATAAATTATTTTCAAAATTTAATTTTAATAAATTATTTTAAATCTTTTTATTATTATTAAAATCAGGTGGTAAATTATTGTCACGTGGTCGTCGAACGGTCAAAACATGTTGCAAGGATGAAGCCTGTACCATAGAGGACCCATGCGGTAAATTTAAATAAAAAATAGTGTAGATAAATTAATAAAATAAACGGAAATTTAATATTTAATTTTTGATGATTGAACTCAGCGGCGCCAAATGAGGTGAGTTGTAGCATCACTATTGCCTGTGAGGGTACCACAACCTACGCTTGTTCAGCTGCGCCCGTGGGTCCCTGCAGTGCTGATACAGCTGGGGTGAAGACCTGTACTTGTGACGGAGATAAGTGAGTTGAAAATAAATGTTAAAATGGGAAAAAGGAATTAATTAATTGTAATTGTCATGATTTCTTGTTTTTTAGGTGTAATAACAAAGATGTATTAGATAAATGTAAAGCTGAAACAGCCTGTGGAAAATGTCCTGCTCTTCCTGATCCAAATAATACTACTGAAAGTACTTCTACTGAAACTACTGTTACTGATCCTGCTGGTAATGGCACTTCTCCCGCTCCACCTCAACCTACAGGCAAACCACCAGGAACCCCAGCACCACCCATCGAATCCGAGGAAACGACAGCCTCTTCTTGCAAATTGGAACTCTCCATCATTGTGACCACCCTCTCCATCATCTCCTCCCTTGCTCTCAAGACCTAACTCTGATGTCAAAAATATTTATTTCTTCCCCTCCATTTAATTTGTGATTATCAATCTCTCTGGTCCATGCAAATTTCGTACAACAAAAATGAATCCCCTGTGACACAATGCAAATAAAATAATCAAACCATTTTACATTCCATTTTTTATTTATTTTACAATTAAAATCTTAATTTTAATTCATATTTACTATTAAAATCTAATCACAAAAGAACGTGTAGAGTGTTGTGAGAATAGATAAGAAATTTTTGAGATTTGTTTGGGGCCAATGTTTTCTGGTGATGGTGGCAAGTTTTAATGGGAGAGAGACTAATTAATTTTTTAATTTTAATTAAATTATTTAAATTGGAATTTAATTAACAGTTAAAATATTTCATGAAATTAATTAATGAACCAATGAAATTTTTGAATTAATTTCAATTTCCTGCCAACTATTTTATTCAAATGCTTGTATTTTGACAATTTACCTTGATCAAGTTTATTTTGGCAATTTTGTGCTGTAAAATATTTGCAAACATTTTGGTCCAAATTGTAAACTTTTATTTTCAGAATTTTGAACGAAATTAATAATTAATTGTCAATTTAAATTTAAATTAAATGCATTCTTTATTCTAAAACTGTGCCGTCTATAATGAGTCATATCATTTTAAAGAGAATTTTCCTACTTTTACATTATCATTTTCATTTTCAATTTGAATTTAATTAATTAACTTTAATTGACATTTAAAATTTAATATAATTTCCTGCGGAAGATTAATTTGTTTACTTTTTCAAAAAATATATTTCTTCATCAAATTAATTTTGTCACCATGTGAGACAACTTAAATATTTTAATTGTAATTACTTAAATGCTAAAAATCATTTTTAAAAAGAACTTTAAAATAAATTTTTATTCAGAATTAAATATCCATTTTCAATTCAGCTCTTTAGTCAAAATTAAATATTTGTAGCCAATTAAATTAAAAAGTTTATTTAGATTTTAGATTTAAATGAAAACTGTATTAAATAATTTAATTTAATTAGTAAATTAAACAATTGTTGTGGGGCGTTCATCCACCCATTTTTTAATGGCAGGAATGGCCAAAACAGCCTCCATTTGACTAGCCAAATTTGGATACGCCTTCAATAAATCGGCTGACAGGGTCTTGGTCTGTATTTAAAAATAAATTAAATCTTGATTAAATAAATTAAAATATTTAAATTACCCAAACTGAAAGCCAATGAGCCAAACAAAAGTCCCCATAGGTGACCTTTGACCCAGCAATAAAGGGGCCATTTTGAGTTTGGGAGACAATGTCATTCAATTGTCTCAACACACTGGGAGCCTCGTTGACCAATACATTCTTGAGGGCTTCCTCTTTCTTGGCTTCATCTCCAAAAAACGCGTCTCTCCATTCTAAGGTCAGACATAAAGGTCAGAATACAAGTCACTGAGGTCAAGTGGTAAACTTACTAATACGGAGGTCAACTAAAATTTCACAGACTTGGTCCACTCGAAAGTCGAAAAGTTCGTCGCCAGTGACAAGTCCGTATTTCCGTCCAAGATAACGAATGATGGCTCCTGATTGGGTGAGCGTGACGCCATTTTCTTCTAGGGCGGGGATTTGACCCAATGGAAATCGTGCTTTTGTTGCCGGCCAATCAGCAAACTCAATTCTTTCGTCCTCAAAGGGGACTTTGGCGTAGCGGAGAATCCATCTTGAGTTTAATTTAATTACATTAAATGAGAAATAAAATAATAAATTAATTATTTTACCTAATGGGCTCTCCAACAGCTCCAGCATTAAAATAAGTGACTTTGTACTCCAACATGTTTATTTTATTTAATTGACAATTAGTTGAACTCACAATGACAAAGTTTGAATGAAGTGAGTTGTCAACAAGTGGGTGACTTTTTTATACAAAATTTTGACGGCAATCAATTAAATTGTTGACCTTGGGGAAATTCCCACTCCACTCCCTCTAAAATTGACAAGTGGTTTGATTACAATTAAAATTTTAATTGGAGAAGAATTTAAATTAAAATTGTCTAGTTTTTCATTGACATTTACAACACACAAAAAAAGTCATACAGTCTCAAATAAAAATAAATTAAAAATGGCACTTGTTATAATTAATATGTTGGTTGAAAAATTAAATTCACAATTAAATTATTAATGGAACATTCTAGAATATGAACAAAGTGTTCTAGAACATTCTTTTTTTGACTAATGTTCATAATAAAAAGCTTTCTTATCAAATTATGGCGACTGTGTATCATGTCCCACAATTGACCTGAATAAAAGATAAAATTTATCAATGTCTACCTATTTTCTTCAAAAGGCGCGCTTTATCTTTGTTTAATTATGATAAGGAACATTAAATTTAATTGTCAGTTTTCATAATCATGATTTATCCAGACAATTTAGACAAAAAATAAAATCTTAAATTAGTCAAAAACAATTTTAAAGGTCTTCTGAAATGAAATTAATATTTTACCATTAATTATTGTTAATGGTAATAATTACAATAATCACCTTGTCTTAATTATTAAAACAAGGTGACTAATTATTTTTACTTATAATTTAAAATCATGTTAAATAATTTAATGAGGCAATGACGGAATAGTACAAAAGGTCTATTTTTATTTTGACTGGTAAAATCTCAAACATTTAATTTAATTACGTACAAGTTTGACTTTGAAACTTAACTGCAAATTAAATTACAATTAATTTAAATACAAACGTCTTCATTTCGTCTTAGTTTAGCACACAATCTCCATTTTTCTTCCTATTTTCCTTGTCAAGGAAACTGGGCGCATTATCCATCAAAATGACACATTTCTTGCGCGTAATTTTCATGAAAATCAAAAGGTGAAAGTCACGCGCTTGACTTTCTCCTCTTGAAAAAGTCACGAAAAAAAGATGAGTCCCGTCCAAGTCCTCTCAAATTAAACCTTTTGAATACTGAGACTAGTTTGAAGGGTCCCGCTCGTACTCCCAGTGGTTTCTTTTCGCCCATCAAAACTATTATTTGGTGACCCTTTCCCGGACCTCAAAAGTTGTTGCAAAGTTTGTCTAAAATTACCACTCATAGCGAGATAAACAGGGAAATTGAGGGCTCCACTCAAGAAAATTAAAGTCAAACATAAAAATCGAATTGGTCGAATACATTCGCCGGCAAACTCAGAAGCCAAGATGGAGACCAAAGTGAACAACAGTCCTGGCGGGAATTCTGTCACCAGAAAAATGACCAAAACAACTGTCAACATTTTGGTTGTCTTATCAAAACATTCACAATCTCTATCCAAAATCTTGCGGATGCAGGATGCTCCTTTTTTTATTGGTTTGGTCTCAACTTCCGGTTCCGGCACCGGCTTCCGCTCCACTTTTTTGGCGGTATTTGTCAACTCCTTGCGGTTTTCTCTGGTCCCCAAAATTGTTTTGATGAGACGAAAACTCACATAGGTGAGTAGAATGCATGGTAAGATTCTACTGGTTAATCTAAAAAACAAAAACTTTGAATTTCCCGCCAATTTCTGAATAAGTCAGTTGTCCAGAGTTAAAACAAGATGGCTTACCCAAAATACCAGAATTGGTAGTTGCGCACAAAAGTCTCATGTGTTTTGGAAAAGGGACTGTGACTGACGACATATTTTGAGTTCTCAGTGGGACAATAGAGGTGCTCTATGCAGCTCGTGGGCGTGGCCTCCTGAATTATCTTGCCCAAAAAGGAGGGAATACACAAAAGAAGGAGGGCAATTGACAGCAAAACAATGGCCAATTTAGTCCTTCCCATAGTACAATAAACTCGACTTTGAAGTGGGTGAAGTACCGCCACATACCGGTAGAGGGCCAGCATCATTGTTAGCCATACAGAGATTGAGTGAAAATACTGAAAATTATTTTAATTAAGTTAATTAAATTAATTATTTTGTTTGAATTCACATTTTGCCAGGCCAGTGGCACTGGCTAAAATTCAAATGTTTTTAGTGGCATAAACCGGGAAATTCAAATTATTTTTTAATTAGTTAATAATTAAATTACCTGTAAACAATTCCAGTACAAAACATAAGCAAACGGTTCGAAATAAGGATAATTCAGACGAAAATAATCGATTCGAGAAAAATACATTGGAATAAACGACATCATGACAATTAAATCAGCAAAAGAAATCCCCGCCAAAATTAAATTAGTTGGATTCCGCATTTTTCTCCTTGAGAAAACAATAATACTTAAAATATTTGCACAAATTCCATACACACAAATGAATAAATTTGTCGCCAAAACATTTTCCTCAGGAAAGGAACCCTCCCAAAATTCTTCATAATTTGGACTACAATAAGTGTAATTTAAAATACTCCAATTTCTGAAATCCTCGTCCATTTTATTTTGTAATTTTTATACTCCAAGAATTTCTAGTTCACAATAAAAAAAATTAAAAACTTGTCGAGCTATAGACAAAGTCAAAGCTTCAAAGGGGAAAACAAGAAAAAGTTGAGGTGCAGGTGACTTGCAAAAAAAAGGATTTGGGTGAGTCAGTACACAGACAAGTTTTTTTTTGCAAATTTTATGCTTTGAATATAGAGAGGATGATTTCCGTGTGCAAAAAAAACCTGTTAGAAACCATTAACATTATACAGGATGTTCATAGAGAGAGCCAGAGTTTATTTTTTGTAACTCTTTTGTTCTATCTCTCACTTCCAAATATTTTTTTCGCACACGTTTTCATGGGCTATAAAATGTCAAAAATCACACAGACCTTTTGTTCCTTTAATAACAGCAATTATTGCTTTTGTTATTGTTTTTTTCTACATGCGAAATCATTGAATTCATCCCATTTATTCCCCTCTGCCTGATTCTGGGTTGCCAAAATTGTGCGAAAAAGTTCTGTTGGTACAGATCTGTAGTGGAGATGTTTATAACATAGAAAATTAATTAACCTGGAAAATGTCAGTTACATTAATGTTCGTTTTTGTGTTTATATGATGGGTGGAGAGGAACATGATGGCCTCCCATCTGGACCTTTGTTTACTTTATCCATTAGCCAATTTTCTCAATTTGTTGATAAAACCGTCCATCATGTCTGGAGAAGTGCACGCGTGCAGTTCTCGTGCGCACGGGATGTAAAAATTAATGGATGGTATATCTACGAGAGGAGAACTTTGTCGATTTTCTCCATTTTGGCTTTTCATCTTCCGAAAATTTGGGTCAAATAATTTAATCATAAAATCCATTGGGACATTTAATTTTGTCATAAAACCTTTGGGTCAAGCAAATCATTCATAAAATCTCTTTGGCCAAGTATTGAAGCCAAAAAATCTCTTGGGTCAGTTCATTTATTCATAGAATCCCTTGGGCTAATTAATAGCAAGGTTTTTAAATTTTACTCCCGTTTGCTTTGTCCCTGAACCAAATGGGCCAAATCTAGGCGGTTTTGGATTTACTTAAAAACCCGATTTTTGGCGCCTTTGGAACTCAAAACTAAACCCGAGAGGACAGCAAATCATAGAAACTATATGCTTGCCATTGGTACGGGAGTTAACTTTAAAAATCTCTCTAATCATAAAATCCACTTGGGTCAAACAAGGCGCTGTATTTCTCTCCTGGTACCTGTTAGAAGTTGAAATGTAGGCCTACAGGATGCTTTCTTCTTCGTCAAAGGAGAAGAAGGCATAGAGTGTATAGAGCCTTGCCCTTGCCCGGAAGCAAAGAAAAGAATAGAGTGTACATGGCCTTGGGTAAATCCAAGGCTCTCCAACATAAGACTGGAGAGCCGTTTGCTTTGGTAAATCCAAGGCTCTCCAGTCAAAGTTGACTGGAGAGCCTTAGGTAAATCCACCTAACTTCATCGAAATCGACTTGAAAGTTCACTTGCCGTGGTTCTAGAAAATTTTTTGGGAAATCACCCAGTGTGCAACATGGGAAGTCTCAGCCTGCAACTCACTGACCCCCTAAATATGTTCCCTTGTTAGACTGCCTGGAGAGCCTTGCCAAACATCAAAATGCTAAAAAATGTTTAAAAAATGAGTTAATAAAAGAAAACCAAATGGGAAAAGCTATTAAGAGTCTTGGTGGGAAATTCGAACTGTGGACAATTTAAGATAATGAAAATAGTTCTAACTTGTTTAATTGTTTTGTCAATATTTCATTTTATGTTCCCCTCGCACAAATCCTTCACATCTTCCGTTCATTCTAATTCGAACACAAAAATTTTTACTTACGAAAATGAGAAAATGACCTGCCAACTACCAAAATTGACCCCATTTGACCCCTCCGTTAAAAAATTTTATGTCAAAGCAATTCCTCTGGATTGTACAAAAAATCGTCCTCTACTTTTCAATTCGACCATAAACCAAACGACGGGAGCCCCCATTTTGGAACAATTGGATAATCTCGCCAATTTTAATTACACTAAATGCTGCTACAAATCATTTTGGCATCAAAATGGATCTAAATTAACTCAAGAATGTGTTTTATTTAAAATTCATTACTTAAACTTAACTACAATTTCAAACTTTGTGCTGCTCAAATATCTTTTGTAATGAAGGTTAAAAATCACATTTTCAGTTTTTCAGAAAACTGCACGAACATTGTGGCGCCCCTAACGGAGTTGGATTCAACCATTGAATTCATTCAGATTGAATGTATCCTCACCAACAGATCAGCTGATTTTATTGAGATCGTTGATGCTCTAGCATTTGTTCCTCTGTTACCTCACGTTAAAGCCAAAGTCAAAAAATTTACCCGCCATTTAAATAATTCCGCGGACGCGCATAAAAAAGTAAACGTGGTCGTTTTTGGAATTGATGCCGTCGCGCACATGAATTTCATTCGATGTTTTCCCAAAACGCACAAATATTTACAAAAATTGTCGGCTCTCCATCTCGATGGCTATACAAAAGTGGGAGACAATACTTTCCAAAATTTGGGTACAAAATTTTATTTTTTCAAACATATCCGCGGGATATTTCATTATTTAATGTGTTTTAGTGCCAGTTTTACTGGGGCAATCTGTTGAGGAAATTTCAAAGGGGTGCTGGACAAACGATTCAACTTTTGATAATTGTCCTTTGATCTGGAAAAATTTTGCTACTGAGGGCTACGTCACTAGCTTAGGAGAGGACTGGGCCACCATGGCCACTTTTGTATAAAAAAATTGAAACAAATTTTAAACTTTCTGCTTATTTAATTTTTAGAATTTTGTTAGAATTATTTAAAAAAAGGATTTCACCACCCGCCCACTGACTACTATACAGTCCCTCTTAGTAGTCTTTTAGAAAATAAAGTCAATGACGAAGATGTGACGTGTGGAGGGCCCCGGTCAAACTTTGAAGTTTTGTTGGGCCATTTAAAAAAAATGGCGGCATCCTCAAAAATTAATTTCAAAAATCTCAATTATTTTCAACACAGTTGGACCAATTCTCTAACCCATGATTCCCTTAATTTTGGTCAAGTTGGGGATGAAATTTTATAAGAAACTTTACAATGGTTCAATGACTTAGGTCATTTGAATGACACGGTTTTTATTTTAATGAGTGACCACGGATATCGTCACAGCAGTATTTTAGATACACTTCAAGGGCGCATAGAAAATAGAATGCCCTTTCTTTATTTCCTTCTTCCTGATTGGTTCAAACTGAAATACCAGGGGGCAGTGAGTAATTTACAAAGGAACCATAATCGTCTCACGACGCACTTTGACCTCTACGCGACATTCCTCGATTTACTTTACCTTGGCAATATCACGGACGACAAACTCAGAGAGCCACATTTTAGTTTGACTGGACTAGTGGAAGAAAACAAGAGGAATCAAAGTTCAAAAATCCCGCGAGGAATTAGACTCTTCCTCCCCATACCACTTGCAAGGACTTGCGCGCATGCTGGGATAGAAGATAATTGACGGGTTCGGTGGATAAAGGGCGCTCAGAAAAGTTTTTTTTGGAAAATAATTAATATTTTGCATTTTCCAATCCATTTTTCATGCTACAAAGTTCGGAATTTTTATGAGGTCATAGCGTATGAGTTGTGGCAAATTTAATGCCCTTTCCGAATATGTCCACCATTTTAAAAAATATTGATCCGTTTCAAAGTT
>JAQIVZ010004285.1:0-10497 GCA_034700945.1 Arrhopalites spinosus
ATTTTAACATGGGAATTTTACGCGAAACCAAGTCTCCACTCACTCCCATAGGACTTTCTGAACGAACACCCTGTAGACGAAAACATTATTATAATTATTATGTTTATGAAATATTGTTCAAAAAGCTGATTAGATGACTTTTTCTCCGTCTCGAGACGAGACCGTATCAGTAAAGACCATCATACAAGTACAAGTACAGAGAGTATTGAGTAGGAAGGAGAATGAGGACATTTATTATTATTCATATTAAAACTTTTAACTTTTATTAACTCTTGGTCCCTCTAGTTGCTCAAATAATAAAAAATTTACCTTGGACAAGTCAATTAACTTGTAGTTTTTATTCTATTTAATTCTAGGAGAGGCAAGTGTCGTCTCTTGAAATTTGACAAGTAACAATTAAGTTAACAAAACTTTAACATTAGTCATTGAGTTAGCCTAAATAATTTGGAATGACCCACAACAATTAATATTATGTGTTATATGTATGTAATTATTATTCAACTTTTTCTGTCTCATGACAAAATATTTGAGAGCATGTTGATTGTATACATAATTTTGAAAGATAAAACTTTGTGTATTCTCCAATTTTTGTAGAAATTGTCTAGAGAATGAGATCTTTTTAGTACAAAAAAAATTTGTCTCTCTTTCTACTTTCTCATTCAAGATTTTATCTTTGAGATTTTAACTATCTCTGTTGATGAGACAAGTAAAAAAGATGAAAATTTGTATTTTATTGTCAATCACAAATTATAATTCAGGACCGTTTTTTTACAAATGATGTCATCATGCAAATAGAAACAATTATTGAATTAAATGGCTAATCATAAATAATTAATCATTTGTAGTGTCAAATTCTAATAGACATGAATGATAGAAAAAAATGACAATACAAAATCTGTCTCCTGTCTCATCATGTCAAGTCAATGTTTTTTTTTGACATATTTTATTTTGTCAATACATTTCTGGAATATTTCTAACTTGTACTTGTACTCTCTACTGTACAAATAATTGTACTACTTTTGTAAAAAAAAGTAACAAACTTTTCCTATTGTGACTGGTAACTTTTAATATTTTAATTGAGTTGATGAGAAAAACTTGAATTAGAAGAGACAGAGACTCTTGTCTCTGAGAGAGAGAGAAGGTTTGTACAGGATAGAGTCTACATTTGTAGACACTACACAGCAATTACCATTAACAAGTACAAGTAACTTGTTACTTATAATTTCAACAAGTTAATCTTAATGTTTATTATTTAATGTAATTGTTGTCTTAACTTGGACTCTTAGGTTGAGTTCATTGGGTACAAATTATGGCGGTCTTGAGTATATACGAGAGAGGGGAGAGTACTATATTAATTGTATTTCGTTTAAAAAATATTATTTTAGAAAAGAAAGATAATGAAAAGTCTATCACGGACTCGTCTCTCTCTCTCTCTATTGTTTTGTTTGCCATGATTCAATGAACACTTACCTTTTTCTCTTGTCTTTTCTCTTGACAGACTATAGAATTTTTTTTTTTGATAATGAAATGCCAAGTAGTCTTCTATGTATTTTTCCTTGTCATGAGTCGATGGTGTGATCCTTCATAACATCAAACAATCAAGTCCAAAAACGCATCCTCTACTTGTACAAGTCATGTACGTTCTATTTTTGTTTTCTCCTCCTCCTCTTCACACATAAAAATGTCAGGAATGATAACTGCTCAATTTTTTAATCGTAAAGTATACATACACAATATGTATATCATATTTTTTTATGGAACTTGTATTCAATTTGATTCATTGTTATAGACTTTTCTCTCTCTCTCTCTCTCTGTCTCTTGTTCAACAAGTTTCATCAAGTGTAATTTAATACTATCATTCATAAGGGGTACAATGACTAGCTTTGTATTTTATAACTAAAAACCAACTAAAAACTAATCTGTTGATAGAAAAATACATAGTTTTTTTTTCTCTCTAGTCAAACTCCATTGTTTGTCCTTCTTCTCTTGTTCCATTCAAAAACTTGTACAAAATTGGGCTCTCACTCTCTCTCTAGCTAATCGAAATGGCAGGGATGTAGAACAGCATTTAAACTCAAATACACACTTTTACTTGGTAAACTATTTTTTTCTCTCAAATTTTTTTTTCCTTCTCTGATTATTCTTTTTTTTTGTGGATAGTTTAATTAAATATTAGTTTATTTCTCTTGTCCTTCTGTATCTTTTCAAGAGTGAAAAAAACAATTTTTCATTTGAAACAAGTGAGAAAAAAAAAATTAAGTAGCAGTTGAATCATTGTCAATTGAGAATTGTTTTTTTTATAAAAAAAAAAGTTTGTTCTTTTTTTTTCATCTCATCTTAACCAAAGTTTACTCTCAAAAAGTTTTTCAACTAAAAAAAACTGTTATAGTTTAATAGATTCCTTTATGGATTTTGTTCCATTGTTCTCTATTTGTCTTTGAGAATATTTCAATCACTTTTTTTCAATTGTAATAGTTACGTAGGATACTTTAATTGAGAAACGGGAGAAAATTGGAGAAAGTATAATTACTCAACTTTTGTGAAGACTCTCTCTCTCCTCTCTCTCTCTTTTACTAAATTAGAGTTCAAAGACTCCATTTTTTGACCTTTTTGCACATAGTCAAATATTGTGGAAGGCTCAAATTTTCGAATTTAATGCTTGAGTATATAAATGTCACAAAAATTAGTATTTTTTGACTCCTTCCAGTATATTATTTATACATTCAATTTTTTTGAATGTCAAATTATTTTATTTAACATTCTCTTTCAAAGAATAAGGCATGCATCAACAACATGGCATGCAAGTAGATCGAGTAGTGAATTGTAAATGGAATGATAATTTTTCATGTGGCCAATTTCTCACAATTTATTCTTTCATGAAATCATGAAAGGCTTGGTTTGAAAATGTTTTTTGAAAAGAGAAAAATGGTTGTGCTTGGCTCATTTATTATTCAATTTGATAAAAGATAAAATAATTCTCTTAGAGAAAAAAAAGAACAAAAATAGAAAAAAGAAGAACAAAAAATTGTCTGATATATTCCCTTTTTTTCTCTTTCTTCTTCGTATTATTTTAATTTTGACACAGGTGGGTTTAATGATGACACACAAGACTTTCGAGAACCAACAAGCAACTCTGTTGTTGACATATTAGGTTCTGAGACCATGTCAACTCAGTACGGTACAGTAGACACGTACCCGTACTGGGATAAAGATATGGATAACTCTGTTAGTGATTTTGGGTTGGATTTTCACAATCCCAAATTACTGGCACTAAAAGTTTTGACCGAAGGGAAAGGACATCAACGATTCCGAAGAAATATCATTGACGAATGTTGTAAGAAATCATGCTCCATTACTGACATGGCCAAGTACTGTGGAAATCAAAGAAGAATAACTTTGTACTGAATGTATTTTCATCCTTCCTCGACTCAAAAAACAGTCCAACTCTCTCAACTCTCAACTCTCTCAAAAAAAGAAAAAGAAGAAAAAAAACCCCCATAACAATCGCTACCTTTGAAGAATCAACAAGAAAATAAAAAAACCTTTCCCAAAAAAATGCCTCCATGTACTTATTTTATGTAACCAAAACAAACAACAAAAAGAATATTAATTAATATATAATAATTTATTTATATATTATTAAAAGTCTCCCTTTCTTTTTTTTTCTTGTTATAAATATTTTATTCAAGAGCGACATTTTTATTATTTTTAAAAAAAAAACTTTTTAAAAAAATAACACTTAAATTCCTTCTCAATATTATAACAAACAACAAAAGAAAAGAAAAAACTCATGTGCTATGCCGTGTACATAAAGAGTAGAGTACTTAACTTGTCAATCTGTATTATGTACAAAATTATATTATTTTCTACTACAAGGTAACTCAAACAAAATGATATTGTAACATAGAACTTATATAAGACGGAGGGGGAGAGAGATTAGGAGAATTTTATTGTTTTTTTAAAAGAAAAAACATTAATTAATTAATTATACACAATTATGAGAAAATGTCTCTTGATAAAATTTAGTTACTCGATAACATTCTAAAGAATTATATATATAGTTTGCATTGTGTGCATTGCTCTGTCAAATGTCAGTGGACATCTTTAGTCTTCAAAGGAGAGGAGAGATGATGATGAGGGGGGCTGGATTTTTGTATTGTATGCAGTGCGTGTCAGACTATATTTGTTTTTTTTTTTGTTCTTTCTCCAGAGATCACTGGAGAAAAAAAAATATCGTTCGTTGCTTGGACAAACTGAAAGAAAAAAGATTGACTCTCCTTAGGAGAGGAATGAGGATAAAATGAAAAATCATTAATTTTTTGTCCTTTTTATGTGTGTCAGACTTGTCCATGAGTTTTTGTAGTACAAAATAGAAGAAAAAAAATTTTTAGTTTGTAATGCAAACTTAATTGGACAGAAGAAAAAATGTTAATTGTACCATCACGAGTCCACGAGTCATGTAAACGACATAGACAATTTAATTTAAGGACACTTTTAACAAATGCAAGAAGAAAAAAAACAAAAAAAAAATGTTTTTGTTGGTTTACAAAATGCAGTATTAGTTTGTCTGTTTTTTTATTTGGTGGGATGATGAACACTTGTTTTGAAAAAACAACAAAATTTTCTGCATTAAAGAAGAATTAATTTAAAAAAATTTTTCGTGTAAAGTCTATTAAAACTTAAAATTTAAACTTCTTATTTTTTATGTGACCAAAATATTTATAATTTATTATTATTTTATTTAATAATTAATTTTATTTAATTATCAAAATTTATTTCCTTTTTTCCATCTCATAATAATCCCACACACACACATGCTAAATACATTAAACAGGTTAGATAGAGATTAAACTGATTGTCCAAAAAAAAATATTTTGAATGTCTCTCACCCAGTGCCGATTCGTGTAGCTTCCCTTAAAAATATTCGCTATGTACTATTAGTATATGATTGTGTCAAAAAAAGAGACTTTGAAACAAAGACAAAATTTTTTTTGCTATTCATTTAAATTGTATGTACACATAACTACATATACCTATATACATAAAATATGTAAAGACCTCATACAAAAAAAAAGAAATATTTTTCTCATCTCTTTAATAAATGTAATGGGGTTTATATATATGTATGTATATTGTTGTCACACATACATATGTATATTGATTGTGTCCCGTCTTTCTCTTTGAAAATTTGATTCAACTATTATTATCAATTACCATGATTAAAAAAGAAACTCACAAAAAGTTTTAATTTGAATTTTTTATCTCTTATTTTTATTTCCAAGAATATTCCGTAATTAAAATTAAAATTGCATAAATTAATCAACTCCATGAAAAATTTATATTTGTCAATTTCCACACGAAAATTTCAACTGACATACAATTAATTACAGCCTTAATCATCCACCATTAACATATTTCATGTACCAAGGAGTCCAGGAGAGGAGGCATTTTTAATCGTATTCAGAGTGTACGTCATAGATATTTAAATAAATATTTTATAAAATAATGAACATTATGGGAGGAAAAGGTGAGCTATAAAATTATGATCATATTTTTTGACACAGTCATCAGGTTCTCTTGTTTGACGTAAGCAATGTATAAATCTCATGTCGAAAAAAATTTATATTTTAATTTGAAATGTTGTTAAATTTTCTAGTCTTTATTTTTTTTTACTTGTAAACATATGTGGGGAAGTACAGTTTAAGTACATTCATTTTTATATTAAGACTAGACCCATCATTAGTTTGTAAGTCAAATCTTCATATTTTTATAATTTAATGAACTTTCTTTCCATCTCTCTCTCTCCATTTAATGTTGTAAACTCCCCCCCCCCCCCATTTTGACGTTCATTACATATGCAAAACCGTTCCATGTAAAACTATTTAAATTTCAAGGATCCCCAAGGGTATGACATTTAATCGATCAAGGGAAGGAGAGGCCTTCGCCCCCTCCTCCTCTCCCCCCTTTTATCTCTACATATTCTTTCTACGTCAAAATTAACTGTGGTTATAAATAGAGAGAATATTAAATTGTTTTTCAGTGTGCAAAGTTAAAGTAGAATATGTTTCATGTGTCAAATTCTACACCTTATTTTTTCTCTCTCGTTTATTTTAAATATATTATGTAATATATACATGATATATCCTCCCACTTTGTTTAAATATTTCATCTTCTTTCTAAAAGAACTTTAAACAATTTTTCATGTCAAAATTCTCATCTCTACGTCTCATGTACGCAGTCATATATCTGTAGAATGTATGTTACATGATTTTAGAAGGAATTTAGTAGATTAAAAAGAATAAGAATATTTTTTTTTGTAATATTGAGTTGAAATAAAATGACACTCGAGAGCCCCCCCCCCCCCCATAGACCCTCGAGCAGAAGAAGAAAATTCAACTAGTAAAAAAACCCTAGAAGACTGCTGGCTGGTCTTGGGGACCGCACATATAAGAAAATTTGAAGGAAACCAAAATGCGGAAAATGTGAGAAATGTACATGTACCATAATAGCAAACACAAGAGGAGAGAGAGAGAGAAAAAAGAGCAGTCACGGGACTTTTTGGAAAACGGAAGGAAGATAATTTGAGAAGGATTTGAGCCAACATTTTCTCTCTCTCGACTTTCACTACCGTCTCTCAACTTTCTTTTACGCCGACTCGAATGGAGAAGGGAGCATGAGTCTTGTAAAAAAAACCTTGCCCCTTTCTCTCTCTCTCTTTCTCTCACTCTGCTACAAAATATAGTAAAACTACATTTCTCCTAGCACGCAATCACTTGCTTCTACTCTAAAAAAAACCACACACATAAACATTACGAAAAAAAGAGTCTAGGTATTAAAATAAACTGAAATAAAAGGGACTGAAAATTTTAGAAAAAAAATTAAAAGTATACTCCATATCTTTAAAAGAAAAAAAATTAAAATATTTCTTTTTTGCCTTGAATAACTTTCTCTCTATTTTTTATTGTGCGAGTGAAACATGTTTATATTTTTTCAAGAAAAAAAAGTTTCATTTTAAAATAAAAATGTTGAGTCATTGTTACTATTATTAGGGATTGAAGTAAAAAAAAACATTTGTACAAATTACAAAATAATAATTTGTACAAGAAGAAAGAATACAAATAAAAGTTGATTTTTTTATTTAGAAAAAAAGTTAAATTCATTTTTGTGAATAAATCTACAAAAGTGTGTCAAAATAAAAAATAAACGAAAACTTTGTTCAGCATCAGCATCATCATTTTTCACATCCAAGTGTCTTACCTTTGAAAAATCGTGTGATTTCATTTGTGATTTATAATATTCTTAAAGAAAAAGAAAAAAAAGTTAATTTCTCAAAAAGAAATAAAATATATACGACCACAGTTTTTTTGTCATGCACATGTATATGTGCACAAGCACAGAAATTTTGACTTGATCTCTTAAAATAAAATACTAAGCTGTCTTCTTGTCTCAAAAAAAATTCTAAGGGGCCCAACAAATTTGAAATATGGAGATAAAATCATTTCATCAAGGAAAACTTATCAATTGGGTGAGTACTTTTAACTTTCTTTTTTTAGTACAAAACTTTTTTTTTTGGAAAAAAAAGTCTTCTGGGAAAAAAACTCAAGGTTAGAGTACAATTGAAAAAAAGTGTTGCACTCTGGAAAAGTTTTTTTTCTTCCGCATCGAGTAATGGTTTCTTAGCGTCAAATTCTGCCATGAAACATCCGCAGAATGGCTAATATAGACTTATTCCTGGCTCATGTTTATCCTGTACCTCACTCTCGGTGTGTGTGTTTCCATAATGGTCGTAATTTTTAGTCTAATGCAACCTTGTAAATTATTCATTACAACTCTCTATTACTTACAAGTTATATGTACTGATATAAACAGAGAGAGAGAGAGAGTCTTGTTCCAAAAATATATTTATAATGGTCATTCACCATGCAAAATTATTTTATCATGTACAATTTTTCACCTTAATCTCTTCCTCTTACTCTTTTTTTAGCAAACACACGTACAATGTACAAATTTATTTTGAACATCTCAAAAACTTGATACCAGTACACAAAATAATAATTTATAATGTCAATTAAATTGGACTCCACAAAAAAATTTAAATAACCTTTTTTTGGGGTACTTTCCATGTTCTGAAAAATCCTCTCATCAAAAAAAAAGAAACTTTAGAGACTGGCAAAATGATTGTACATACAATTATGAAAAAGAAAATCCACAAGTACTAAGGACATGTAATGCTCATTACAAAATAATTGTTGTTGAAAAATAAAAAAAGGATATTGTACAAAGAAAAAACAAGTTGCTTGTTGTAAGTCATGTGGAACTCAAGGGGTCTAGAAAATGAAAAGAGAAAGTTTTATTTTGTGTGACTATTGTCAGACATAAATGGTAAGGCACACACACTGCATTCCCTCAGGGCAATAGGGGGGAGATTGTTTTCCAAGGGCTACATCACACAACCTACCAAAACCATTTTTTCGTTTTATTCTCTTTCATTTATTTTTAGAAAAAAAAACTTTTAAAAAAGTTTACACTCTACAATCTACACTATATTTTATATAGGGAAAGAGAGAGAGAGAGAGAGAAAAAAAAATTGTATCAAATAATAATAAATTGGACCAAAAAAAGTATAAAAATTTCACAACTTTTACCTTTGCTACAGATATGTAAAAAATAAAATTTATTTCAAGTAGGAAAAAGGTACAATAATAATTTAATAAAAAAAAGGTCAAGTGTGTAAACTTTTTTTTTGTAAAGTCCTCTTCTGTTTTTATAACTCGAATCTTTCCAAGTTGAAAGGAAACCCACATACTCGTCCTCCTCTTACGTCATCTCTTTTATGTGCCACTGCCACACTGGGTTTAAAAAATGGAGAGAGAATATACTTTATATATTTTCTTGCAGCTGCATCGTAGAGAGAGAGAGAGGGGTGAGGAGGATATAAATAAATGCAAATTATGTATTTTTTTGGGAACCAGCTGAACGTGCAATGTTCCATCCACATCGATATATAGATCAAATAAAAAAAAAAGAACGCACCACTTAGGCTGAAAGCTTGAGAAAAGTAAACGAGTGAATTTTTTCTATACAGTTTCTCTCTCTTTCTCTCTCTCTCTTAGAGAGATGTTCACTTTGGACAAAGTGCATTTAATCCATGATACTCTTCCTCGTTTGATAAAATGGATTGAGAGACCATTACTTTGCCCATTTAGAAGTCTACTTTATGAGTAAATAATAATTGTATCGATTCAATCAACAGCCCGCTCAAACTTTTCTTCATTCCTTCCTGTACAAGAGAGAGAGAGAGAATTCAAACTGTTGAATCGAAGATTATTTTTATCAAAATAATTAATAATTGGCAATAGGAACAATTAATTGGTCTTCCTTCTCTCTCTTTCTCTCTCTCCTAGCCTTAATGTGTTTATACAGATACGTATCAGTATTGTATGTACAATTTATGAGAATTGGCACGCCGGGAGGGGGGAGAGGAGAATTAGAAGACGGAGGGAGGTCAATAGAAAAAATTAATTTGATAAAATAAATTGTTGGAAAAAGTCTTCTTTCTTTACTGTATTTAATTTAGCAGAGAGAGAAAGAGAGAGACGGAGAAAATAATAAGATGAGGATTTTGTGTCTCAAAAATCATGAAAAAAACTAAGAACGGAGAGATGCATAATAAGTAGAAAGAGAAACAGAGAAAGAAACTCCTAAATTGCTAGTAAGCATGACAGAGAGAGAAAGAGAGAGAGAGAGACAACGGGGGGAAGAAAGGTCAAAGTGAGTACATTTTCTGGTGATAGCACAATAAATGGAGTTAGGAACTCTGCAGGGAAACCATGTTTTTGTGATATAAAGTTAACGATGGTTGTGGTGGTTATATATATACATGTATACAATGTAGTATTTATACACTTGCATGTTGAATGCTATTCTAGTGCGCATACCTCCATTCGATAACGATTCTTGTCTCTCTCTTGTCGCTTTATTGAAGGAGAATTATGAGTTTTGTGTTTTGGTACAGAGGACTAAAGTTTTCCTGTCGGGTTTGTGTCGAGCTTTTTCCTCCTCCTTTAATTCTCTCTCTCTCTCTCTTTGTGTGTTCTCACACAAAAACATAGCGTATAACATTGATATTACGAAACTTGTACATCCACAGGTTGAGTTTCTTCTCCCTCAACTGTGTTGGAACATTGAAACCAAATTAGTGCAGCATAGTTTTCCTTTTACTGTTCAATTTGTTCATTCCTTCTTCCCTCCTTGTTATATTTGTACTGTATAGTATTGTAGGGCAGAGAGCATACTTGTCTGATATTTATAAACGCCAGTTACGTCATCTTGAAGATTTTCTACTTGATGATAGAATTTATGTAATGTAACATGTACATGTTGACCTATTTTACTTAAATCTTGTACCATGCTGGCTCTAATTGTTGTCATGCTACATCTCACAACTTTTACAACATTCTCACAAAATTTCTTGGAAACTTGGAAACAAAATATTTG
>JAQIVZ010004286.1:0-10495 GCA_034700945.1 Arrhopalites spinosus
CATAATTATCCTAACTAGCTTCCAATATAATTGACGTCAAAGTTCAACTCGTTAAAAAGTGATCGGATTTAGGGCACCTGACCCTACTACCATATTTATATTTGAGGGCTAATTTTACGCTTGTGAAATCGATTCATTACGCTCGTCTTGAACTTTTTTGTGCAAAAAAAAATCTCCATATTTTCTCTGTTCCCATTTCCATATGTAAATCAGGTTCTCTTCCCAAATATTTTTTTTTTGACAAGTGTAAGGCCAAGATTTGAAGTTTTTCTTTGTGGAGGTTTCAAAATAACTGTTTTGTATATTTTAGGGTTTGTACACAATTCATTATAATTTTCGTTTGAGACTGGCTTTATATAAGAAAGTAAATATGTATAAAATAAAATAATTAAATACACTCAAAGTATCCCTGAGATAAATGTTTGGACGACCTCATGCTTTGCCATCGTCTTGTTTAATTTGACTTATGGTTCGCTACTTGCACAGAGGACGTGGCTTAATAAATCAAGTTGGATAGAGTTTTGTAATTAAAATTCTGAATCAGTAAAGACGTAACCCTTTAACGTCTTCATAAGACACAAGGCAGCTAGTAAATGAAATGACTAGTACTCGGCGAATCCATAACACTATGTTAATTGAAATATTTAAAAAGTCATTTGTTCAATGCATAGACCAAATGAATGAGCACGTGTGGTGCTATAAAAGATAATATTAATCATGTATTATTATAAAATAAATATGTACATTTTAATTTATTTCTCCATTTTGTGAGACTTTTATTATAATTTACGTCTGATTTACCCATTTTTATTATTAGTAAAACGTGAATTGTTTAATTATTTTTTATGTTCGATTAGGAACATAAAGTTTGTGGATTTATGAGAGGAGGGAGACAGAAAATTGTTGTGATTGTACAAGCAAGAGGAGAACAAATTTATTATTTTTTTTATTGATTGTAGGCAAGTGTCCTCATGGGATTTGAATATGTACACACAAGTCATACAAGTCTCTGAACAAGTTTTTTTTTCTGGTCAAAATTGTTGGAAATAAAAGTCATAATATTTTTTGAAACATTTTCATAAAGACTCTTTTCTCTCTCTATTTGCAATTGAGATTTTGAGCTTTTCCATGTTTCATGTTATAACATTTTCTCTACCCGGGTACTTGTGCATCCCCTTTCTCCATTTACCGGTTCAAGATCCCTTCTGGATATTTTATTCCCCCGACACTCTGCTCCTTTTATACTTTTTATTTGCTTTTTCCTCACAAAGGGACTCTGACTAAAAATAGAAAACGACAATTTTTCTATTCTAAGATTACTCTCTCCATTTTTTACTTCATTAATAAATCATTAATGTTTTCCCTGTACGTTTTTGTTGACATAAAATTTAATGAAAAAAGGACAAAATATTATTATTTTATTTTTTTGGTCAATGAATGGACTTTTTTGGGCCCAAGTGGGTCAGAGACTGACCACTGGACACGAAACTTGTCCATGACAAGAAAGACGACGTTGGTCTGGTCCCCTTATCGGAGTAAAATGGTCGACAGATCGTATCCTTGTAAAACTTGTGCGAAAAAAACTTTTTTAATTATTTCGACAAAGTTGTTTTAATTTTCTCTTCAATTTTACATTTAATTACAAACAATTAAAAATCGTTTATGATAATTGAATGAATGGAAGACATTCATTAGTTTCTTGACATTGTGAAAAATTGTCATTTCTACACAATCTAGTTTTTAAAGGGTCTATGAAAGCATTTGGTGTTCAAAGATAGGAATTGCGTCTAAAAAATTAAACTTTAGATTTCAAATGTCTAAAAAGAAGGCTGCCGTGACTTTTACTAAACCGGCAGAACCAGCATTTCTCCGACGTATCAAGGAACAAATTGGGTACAAAGAAGGAGTAACAGTTGATACAAAGGTAAACTAAGTTTTGATTTATATTCAATGTAATTTTAACTGTTTTGAATCCTTTTGTTCAAAGGTCTAAAAATAATGTTTTCATGTAACAGACATTAAATTAAAATGAATTATTTACACTTTTGTTCAGAGAGAAAGTGGGGATGCCTGTGAGGATGAAGACTTTGAAGATAGAAATGATGAAAGACCGACTGTTGTTGTTTTGAGAGATGGAGATTTGAGTCAAGAGGAAGCTGAGAAGTTGAATGTGTTTTCAAGTATGATACCCATACTTTTATACATTAGAACATCATAATGGATATTTTATTTTTTAAAATGTGTAGATGAAGATGAGGAAGGAGAACCAGGGAAAGTTGTGTTTAAAAAGCCCGTTAAAAGAACTGCTGAAGAGATGGAAAAGGACCCAACTGCCTCCAAACTAAAACCGGGTCCAAGGAAAGAAGAAAGTGCAATGAAGAAAGTTAAGAATAAAAGTCTTCTATCCTTTGACGATGAAGAGGATGATGATGATTAACTCATTAAATTGTCAATATTTTTTATTGTACATCTCATACAGCCTTAATGCTGTTTTTTAACTTAATTATTTTCTTTTTTTACATGTCAAAATAAAATGTATGCTTAATTGACGTGCCCAATGAAAGACACGTATATTACAGCCTATTCACCTACATTAAACTCTCTATTTTTGTTCCTTCGTGTAAATCACGTTAGACCAACATTTGCTATTCCAAAAATTTTCTGACTCCCAATTATTTGTCACCAAAGATAATTTTAAGTACCCAAAATGAGGTTTAGATAAAAGGGTGAGGGAGAGAAAGTGTCTCCATTGTTCAGAGAGAGAGATGACAGAGGATGGGGTTATGACTTTTTGTATGACGGACCGGAGGCTACGGGATGATCCATGGCTTGATTTCTCCTGCACACATAATCTATTTGATGAAAGAGATAAAGGTTATTTCTTTTTCTATAGTTAAATCTACTGTAAATGTACAAGTTTTACAGGTAATGTTCGTACGTGTTGCTGGGTTTTGTGGAATTTGAGGACACGAAGAAGCACAAAAAAATTGCATCGATTTTATTCATGACATTTAACCCCTTTATTCTTCCTCTCTGACGGGTTAGATATCAAATGCTACAAAAAAAACTCTTTTGTATGCAAATATGATGGTTCCTTGTTGGAGATATTGACTAAATTTAAACTTGTGAGGAATAATGAGAGACCAGTCTATTATCATCCTTATTTGGATCATTGTTAGTTTTTTTTATTAGAATTATTATTAAAAAATAAGGTACTACTCATACTGTGAGAGAGAGAGAGAGGTGTTGAATATTTTGTAGTTGTAACTCGGTTGATATTGATTCATCTTTTTTCCTGTCTTGGATGATTTGTAGTAGCCGAGTAGTCGTTTACCTTTTTGGACCAGTTTCCTATAATATTATTATTATTATTCTCCCCCCAAAAAAAGCTCCAGGCATTCGATGACATGTCCCCCCTCCTTCCTCATCTCTAATACCTCCTATTGCTTCTTCCAGAGTCTAGTCAAGGGAGACACGACTGACTGCCTTATTCAATATATTCAATAAACCGACGACAAAGGCTTTCGATTCAAACTGCTGCACCAACCTCCAACCCATCCCAAAAAATTGTCTTGTATAACCTTCTTCCTCAAAATAAATGTACAGGCCCGTCTTGGAGTCTCAAAGGCTCGTCACGATCTCACATAAGTATTGATCCCAAAAGATATGTGGAAATTCCTGACCAAAAATTATTGTTCAAAATGACTCACGTGATGCTTCATAAAAATTTAATAAAAATAAGATCAATTATGCACTATTAAAATACCCAATGAATCTTTTGAAAAGGTAAATTGGCCATGTTGTGAACACATTCCGGGTCTACGGGAAACAACTGGGGGGAGTTTTTTATGATGTGATATGTAGAGATACTAGAATTTTTGAGTCATGTACATAATACATATTATAATAATATATTATGGTCGCCTTCCCCCGGTGTGGAACCGTTCCTTCTTCTTGAGAGATTATGCCATGTATTGTCAATGTGAAACGATGGGGACTTGCATCGACAGCTCAAGCGGGTAGGCACGCATGTTGATGTTGATGGAGCGTCATAAGGCTTTTGTCAAGAAGCCTTAAAAGAAGAAGAATTGACGCATCATTTGATTGTATTGAATTTTATTTTCTGAATTCCCCTCTGTCCTTGCCTTTTACTCTACAACTTTTTTTTTTCCTCTTCCATGATTTTCAGCTCTCACACAACTTTCTCCACCCTCCCCCCTCTCCTTTCTCTCCTTTTCAAACTTGCTCATTTTTTTCTCTTCTTCCTCCTCTCCTGTCTTCCTGTTAAACTCCAGAGTGTCATGGTCGTTGTGTTTTCATGGAGACATGTTTTACATTCTGTCTCCAACTTTATTTTACCGTAAAAAGGTATAGAATGGATATGTATATGTCGGTATGAACGATTTTCCCTTACATTTTTGTGAATGTTATGCTCTCTTCTTCTTCATTGCACTTTCCTCTCGTGTGTTTCTCTTTCTATAAATGTTATTTCCAATAGATGTTCTTGTCCTGATACTCCCTTGTGTTATTGATGGAGAGAGAATTTTACCTGTCTGCCCTCCCTTTTGTAGACCATCCAAAATTCAAAGAATATTTTTGTTGGAGGACTCAAAATGGGTAGAAATACCTTTATGTCTTTAAGATATTGAGAACATTACAAGGACATACTTACAAAATACATTTTGTATAGACAGTAGATCAAAGTCATTTGATTTCAAAAACATTGCTCAAAATTTTCATTTCATTTTTTTTGTTTGACAATGGACGGAAACTAAAGTGGAGATAATAATGTATCTTAAGAGTGGTGAGTGATGGAGATAGAGACTATATTTAGTTATATCAGCTTATGAAATATTTGAACTTTAGAGAAATTGTGATGATAGAGAGAGACAGCCGTAAGTAATTTAAATTTAAAATTTAATTTCCTCTAAATGACATGAAAGGCTCCTTTTGGTTTTACGAGTAGAGTGGGTTGTCAACTTGTTTTGGCATCATTTCATAAAGTAAAAGTTTTGTCCACCAACTCGCTTGTCTTGTCAAAGAATAAGGGGACGAGATTCCAGCGTTGAGATTACTATAGAATCGTCCAACGGATCAAACATGACAAAATTGAAAAAAATGGCTTCTCAATATATTATGACATTTAATCAATATTTTTTTATGCACATGTTCTCAATGCGATTTACCATACTTTGAAGAAATAATATCAAATTTCCAGTAGTTTTCTTCCGCTCCTAGCTATTGTAGGTACAATACCAAATTCAGTTTTAACTATCGTTGAGCTTGTGTAAACCTAGTAAACTTTCCATATACACTTATATGTTTACAAAAAATGTACGGATTACTACGAATAATTAAATAATCCACAATTATTATAAATGTGCTACTATTTTATGAGCAAAAACAAGCTAATGACTGGCAAATAGATACAGATTATCAGTGATTATCTGTAGTAAAGAATTAATACTTTAAACTTTTTCAAAACTTGAAATTTATTTCTTGTTTACAATACGGAGATATTGATTATTGTACAAATTTCTTGATTTATATCCCACAATTATTCTTAATTTATTGTTCCTAAAAGTCTCTGTCGACTAGATAAAAAATTGTAGTTAAAAGGCGTTGGAAGAATCATGATGGGTAGAGTCAAAATATTCACACGAAACTAATTTTTTTCCTCCTTAATACATACAATTCCGCTCAAAGTCATACTACAAAGAAATTGAGGGGTTAGGATAATTTACTACATTGTAAGTTACGACGTCATCCCATTTGCCATGCTTGCTGAGCAGGGAATATAAGGCACAAGTTGAAACAAAAGTAAAATTAACTAGACTATTATGCCAGCTGTTAAATGCACCGGATAATAATCTCTCCTCAAACCTCAGAGGTGACAATTATAAAATCAATAAAATGTAAAAATTAGTAATTTAAAAGTACTTTACATTATGACTATAACTCCAGACCTGGACAATCTAATGAAGACAAACAGTCTTTGAGGAGCAGTTGAAAGGTTGAAGGATGCTGTTTAGCTTCTACCAAAGTGGTGTACTTGAGACTTGCAACTTTAAATCCCAGAGATTTTAGTTGTCTAACCCTAATACAGAAAAATAAATTAATTTTCAATGTGTATAATTTCGACAACTGAATTTTTAGACGTATGGGCATACCTCATTGCTTGCGGTCCAATGAGATGCTCACCATCGTTCGAGTAATGCTCGGGAATATGAATGAGGATGCACATAACATCTAGCTCCTTGTCATTTTGATATACATTTTCACGAGCCAAGGAAATACGATTTCGGATATAGTTGAAACGTTGAGACTCTGACCCATGAATTGGAAGAATGAGCACGTCCGCTATGTACAGTTCTTGAAGGGGCAAATGGGGTAAGACGACACTCGTTTCCACAGTACAATTGTGTCGACACAGATGTGCAATGGGATCTTCAATAGCATGGAGCATACGAATAATTCGACCGTCCATCACAAGACTCTTCATAGAAAAATCTTTTGGTAAGCGTGGACTACCATTACCATACTTCCAACCACACTCAAGATGCAATGAACAATCCAAGAGTTTTAAACGACTGCGAACATTCTGAAGATTACTATCATAAAAATAAAAAAAGATTATTACAGAAATAACATACATACAGGATATAAATAATATAAGTTTTGAAAGAGATTTAATTACCTGTAGTCCGTTTCAGCTGAAACCAGTCTATCCAAAAAATAAGGGGAGAAGATACGATTGACAAAATTGAGAGGATGTTTGCCTAAATACAAGCACGAGAGAAAAATATCTACAATATCTTTTGGTGGAAATTGCACAAATTTATCCTCCAACAATTTTTCTATAATATTCCAAAACTTTATTCCATTTGTTGGTTGAAAGTCTAAATGGCCAAAACAAGTGATGATGGAAGTAATCCTATACAAGAAGAAAAATAATGAAAACTATTATGATGATGTCTCACAATATGTTGTATGAAAGTTTTATTATTTTAAAAAACAAATTTTTACGCAGGTGGTGATAAATTGGCTCCAGAGTGTAGTATAATATATTCCATAGTGCCCTCCATTATGCTGAGTGATCGAATTCGAAATTTTTTCGCATAATCCATAATTGTTGCTATTAAATTTGGGTTGACTATTTTGGCACTTTTTGCCTTCATGTATTTACCAAGAGCCTATTATAAGAGAAGATGTAAGTAACATGGTTTAAGGAAATCTTTAAATAACAAAATGTACATGCAAATTTTGGACGTAGCAAAATAAAACACAATTGTACCTTTTCTATTGAGACATCACAGAAGCCTTAATGATGTGACATGAAAAAAAAAGAAAAAAAAACTTTCATTAGCGATTAATTACTCATTATTCCACCCACGCTGTTAAATTTGGTTGCCTATAGATTAAATGAGGAAAAGTCGTGATATCAAAAGTCCATTTCTATACCTTGATGATGAAAACATTTAACAATTCGTTCAAGTTGACTCTCTGTGACTTGATGTAAATTGAGTGAAGTACAACGGGAGAGTGACATTAACAATTGACCACTTATACACCAATTTAAACCATCATGGTGGTTTTTATTTGAAATAATATCACATATTTGTGCTACAGCGTCTGAATCCATTCTCCACCATAACGTGAGCATTTTCTTTTCAAGAAGATTAAATACAAGTCGTTGACTTTTGGTAAAGTATGGTAATGTTTTGAACACTTGCACTATATTGTTAATTGTCACTTCATTGCCCTTGTCCACCATGACCCACATTTTGTCTACTGTCTTTTTGTCAATATTAAATCTTTTTTCTTTTTCCATCTCACCAAAGGCACATATAGCCCGACATGTCTCTAATAAAGGTAATTTTCCTTCAACAACTTTTAAAAATATGGCATCACAAAGTTGATTACGATCATTTGAAAATTCAATAGAGTCTAGATAATAACTTTCATTTTTTTCACTTCTCAAAATATCAAGAGTGTCTAAGAGTAAATTTGGTTGCTTGGAGGAGATGATTGTACTAATAAGTTCTCTAATTACTGCTCCCCTCACAAATGTTTCTTGTTTTCTATTATCCACAGAGACAATCCAAGACTTTCCATCATTTCGAAAACCAAAATTACTCTCAAGTTCAAACAATTTCTTCAAAATACTGAATGATACGAATGGGGTAATCTCTCGACTTGGAATTGTGTTCAAAATCTACATGAATAAAAAATACACAATTATTATCATAGTAATAAATAATATATTTAGCTTGAACGGATATTGTTCAAAATGCATACTCTTAAAACTTCTTGTGGTGAATTATAGCTATTAAATCCTTCAACAAATGCAGCTTCTTCCGCTGGATCCAAGTTAATGTACGCTCGAGTGAGGTCTGTTTGACAAAAAAAACATCATAATTATCTTTAAAATGTGTAAACTGACCGAGTCATACAAGTTTTGATTATTGCTTTCATGTGTCCAGGAAAAGTATTTTCATGACGTAATTCTTTAATATAGGTACAATAAAATTAAATACCTCTGGATTCAGAGTCTCCAGGTTCAGATCCAGAATCAGATTTGAGGACGGCAACTGGAACCTCTATTTTTAAAAAAATATTTTCCTCATTAAAGTTGTATAATACTTATACGACTAAAGATGATGAAATATTTCACTCACCTTGAAATTCCAATCCTTGTTGAAGTAGAATTGTGGTCTCACTAATCTCTTTACTGCGTTGATTACTATGAAGGATCCGAATTTGTCGCGTACAACAACTACTGTTAATAAATTTGTTGGTGTGCGGAGAAAGTAAACTATAACACCGAACGGGTACAATTCCTCCAAATTCTTGTCTACCAACCCCATGTATTTCACGACTTAATTTACACGCAATTCTCAAAATTTTGGTGGTAGCTACACGCCGCATATTAAATGTCAAGGTATGCATTGTGTCACAAACTGAAGTGAAGTCCTAACTGTATTTCAGTGACCTGCCATGTAATCTTTTTCAAGAATTTCCTAAAAAAAATTTTAAAAAATTTCGGCAATTTTTTTGAAAATGATTTTTCCCTCCTCACCCGTCACGTGTCGGTTGGCGGGTTCGGTTCGGCGGGGTTTCGGTTATTTTTCCTGTAATCTCTTTTTCCTGTCGTTCTTCACTGGGTTTTCACTTTTTATCGAATTTTGATAGATAGTTAATGATTTAAATTTACTTGTAGTGGTGGTAGTTCTACTTTGAATTGACATGCAAGGAACCTGCAGGATTTGAAGTTTAAGGTTGGTTTGCAGCATTTCTGTAAATACTCTTATGTTGCATAAATTTACAGGATTTTTATTTATTTTATTTTCAGATCATCCCTATATAATTCAACATGTCAGACTCATCAGAGATTGACGATGACTTTAGTGAGAACATGCCCTTGTCGGAGAGTCTCATTCAAAGGGGTCAAAGACGTGTTGGAGAGAAATATGCTCATCTAAAAAAACCGTCGTTCCCCCATTCTCGAAATCAATCAAGACAACAACGTGAGTCATCATCGGCCAAGGGATCAAGTACTAACAAGACAGATTTTTCAGACCTTGAAGATGAATTTGATGAAAATATGCCATTGTCACAAAGTCTTGTACAGAGAGCTCAAAGACGTGTCGGTGAGAAATATGCACATCTCAAAAAGACAAGACCGAGTCGACACTCTTCCAAAATAAGAATAAGTGGCAATGAAGCCGATGATTCATCCGAAATGGAGGATGACTTTAGCGAAAATATGCCATTGTCCGATAGTCTTATTCAAAGGGGTAACAGACGTGTAGGAACAAAATATCAACATTTACTGTCACATCCACGGAAACGAACGGAAAGGGATGCCTCAGTTCATGTAGAACCACAAAATATAAATGATGATGTTGTTATGATTGAGGATTCTCCAGTTTCTTTAATAACTGCTCCTCCTCCTTCCGATGACATGGAAGTAGACGATGCAGAATTATTAACTTTAGTTAAGCAAATTAGTTTCAATGCTGCCGAGAGTGACAGTGAAAGTGATCGCAGTATATTTCAGTCTACTCCCCAGAGACCAGGTCATCGTCTTAAACGAGGTAGCGCTATCGGCATCACACCGATTGTCAAAGAATGGCCCAATCCCAAAAGTAATTCACTTTTTACATTTTATTACAATAAAAAATAATAGAATACTTCTACCTAAAAAATTTTACGTATATTTTTTAATTTTTTATTTACTAAAACATAAGAGGCTTGTATCATTTTACTATTGTCATTTTGCAGGGCCGACTCTAGTACCAGAGAAAATATCGGACTCATCCCAAAGAGTTTCTCCGGACAGAATCAACGTTGACAATTCTGATGTACAAGTAATACCTGGGACACAAAGCAGCAGTGAAGAAGCAGACGTGTCTTTAGGCAGAGAAAAAAGTACAAATCATCTCAACAAATTATCTCAACTTCCTTCATCAAATAGCATCTCCTCACCATTACA
>JAQIVZ010004287.1:0-10489 GCA_034700945.1 Arrhopalites spinosus
ATGTACAAATAAAATATTTGAAAAAGTGTCTTAAAATGAAAATAATTTAATGCGGCCAAAACAGCATATTCTGCGGCCAAAAGCATGTGTTCCGCGACCAAAAAAAATAAATTTTCGGGCAAAAAAAATACAGCCTTAATTAAATACAGTAAACTTTTTATGTAACTAATTTGCATAACACGTATTTTTGCTAAAAACGTGCACTTTTTGTCAACAAATTATAAAAAAATATTGAAAATGACTTTGCAAACATGGAAATTGCATTTGCGAATTTTTAACTCTTTTATTTTGTCATCATTTTCAAATAAAAAAATAAATTTTATAGTTGGATAAATGCCAAAACAATTATTAAAATCAAGTCTGGTTAAGTCTAGTGGTGGTTTAAGATAAAGTTGAACTTGTGAGTATTTTAAATGTAAAAAAATTGATCAAAGTCATTTAACTTTAATGAGCTTCTCAATTCATTCACCCCCTTACCTTTATTGTCATCTCTCTCTCTGAAAATCTTTCATAATTCTCATCTGTTTGAATCCAAAAGAATCAATTTTTGTGTACAGTGAGACTGCACTAATTTTTTAAAAATTGTCCCACGAATTTCAAAAATAAAATGAACAGTTTATACATGACAATATTTTTATTGACTATCATTTTATTGAATTTGACACGAGCTCAAATTCAAATATTTGAAAATTTACAATGTACAGTTTTTTCCGTGGTAAGTAATTTAAAAAACCATTTTAAAATTTGGCGCTCAAAATAATTTAATTTAATTTCAGACGGGACGAAGTACCGCAGAATATTGTTGTATGGACTCACAATGTAAAAGTACAATTTGTCATGAGCACGAATGTACATGCAAGGGAATGGGGCGTGTTTGTGCCAAAAATGTGGAATGTTGTACAAATCAGTGTGACGTCATTACCAGCACGTGCCAATGTAGTGACAAATCTGGTCGTGGGGTTTGTCAGCAAGATTCCGATTGTTGTGGGGGTGGTGTGACTTCATTTTGTACTAGTACTAAAAAATGTGGTCCTCTGGAAAATGGCGCCAAGTGTATCGTCTCTTTAGATTGTGTCTCAAAATATTGTAATCCATACGGCATTTGTAGTTGTAAATACCGCCGTGAATCTTGTCTCGACACCAATGACTGCTGTCTAGATTCAACCAACAATTCCACGAGTGGTGGAAGTACAGGGGAGGAGTTGATTGTCACGTGACTTTAATTTGCGAGATTTTAATTCCTTTTAAATTAAATTCTTGTTTCTTAATGGATTTTATACGAATTAAATTTTTGTAAATATAATTTAATAAACAATGATTGTGTCACCCATTTTCTGGTTTTTAGTTGTAAAATAAAACTAAATCTTCAAAAAAAATCAAAAAAAGTCATTATTCACGAGAGAAATTGTTTGGAAGTGTGAGATCAATTTAAAATACTTGGACGGTACTTGGTTTTAAATTATACTCTGGGCCCAAATGCATGATTTTCAAAGTAAAATTTGGGCCCACTATGTACATTGAAGTTTCCATGAAAACGTTAAAACAACCTTGTACTATTGCGGTGAACTTTTATCCATGAAACATCTAACGAATAATTTTTGTCAGAAATAATGGCCATGTTTATCTATTCGAACCAGTAAAAAGGTCAATAACAAATTATTTATTTAAATGAAACCCCATTTAGTTTTATTTAAAAGTATAGAACAGATAAAAAATGCTAAACGCTGTTAGTCAACTATTTTATTTCCGGAAAATAACATTTAAAAAAATTAATCCAGTTGATCGCATCTTAAGTCCTCTTGCTTTCGGACAGCCACTTCAAATAAGTTCAACTACAATTCACAAAAAAATTAGAATTAATTTGACATGCTTTGCATCATTTAAAATGAAATAAATAAAAATATAATTGTTTCGTACCATTAATGAACACTTTTACTCATCATCCTTCTCACTCTCATCATCTTCAACACCTCCCTTGCATTCGCATTCGAGACTTGAATTTGGCTTGGCCCTTACTATATTTTGGTCTTGGAGGTTCATTTGACATTTGATGGCTTTCACTTGAACACCATTGGTTTAAATCTTGGCTCCAATCACTAGAATATTGGCTTGACCTTTGACTCCCATCATTAGACAGTTGACCTTCTCCACTTGACTCTTGACTAAAGTCATTTAATTCCTGAGATTTTTCATTCGAATCTTGAGTCATTTCAACCAACTTTTGACTTTCGGCACCTGCCTCTTCATTTTCAAGGGTTTCACGGGTTGACGCTTCAATGTCCAAGAAACTTTGAAATTCAGTTGACCAAAGGAGGCCAACTGAATTCATGGTTCATTCACATCAAAAATGGAATCCTGGGAGTCAAATAATGTAGAGGCTGTGGAATCACAATTGAAACTTTGACCTGACTCGCGCACATGTGCACACCTTTCGTCATTCAAGCACATCGTCTCGTTTTCGACTATCACTTCGAATTTCTGCCACCCTCAGCATGGATTTGTAAAAAAACTCCAAAGTACAGGGTAGGGTGTCATATCATTGGAACAAGGCAAACTGTTCCATGGAGGTGACAAAAATTTCTGGAATTTTTCATGACGTAATTTCTGAACGACCCCTAACTCACACTCGTAGTTGTAAGCTCGAGGCTTTCTCCATCATTACAAATTGAACAATTTGTCAATGGCGGACAACCCCATTTCCGATTTGTTTGGCCACCCGCACCCCCACCCTCCCCCTATTGTCAATATATTTTTTAAAACCTCCATAAAGTAATTCCACAATGTTTGGGCCCTTTTATGTTTATAGTTAACAAGGCCCGTACAGCAGTGTACGATCAGAGGAAGCGGAGCCATCAAATATTTTTTAGTTATTTAGAGATGCATTCTACTAAATTAGGAGTTGGGTCATATCCTGGGACAAAAAATGTGACAGTAGCACAAGTCAGGCCACGTACAATTAACTTTTCACGTCAAAAGTCTGACTTTTGACTGAAAAACAACGTTGGAGCCAAATTAAAGGGGGTGTGGGTGAAATGGGCATGTCGTAAAAGAAAGAAGGTCAAATTTGGGTCAAGTTAGTGTAACAACCAAAACTTTGTGACAAAAGCATAAGTCAGGACACAGTGGCAAAACAAGGTTTTTACGTCAAAAGCTTGACTTTGCATAAAAATGCCACTTTTCCCACAAATTTTGTGGGGTGTGGGTGAAAAGGACATAGTGTACAAAAAAGAGGGTCAAATTTCGGTCAAATTAATGTCACATACAATACTCTACAACAAAAGCATCAGTCAGAACACTGTGTCCAAACTTGGTTTTTACGTCAAAATCTTGACTTGACCCAAATTAAATTCTGGTTGACCAATTGTCCACAAAATGATTTACAATAGAAGACAACAAATTTTAAATGCAAATTTTATAAATAATTACATCATTATATAATTTTTTGCAATTAGATCATTTTTAAATTAATTAATTTTTTTCAATTGAAGACTATTAAATAGAATGCCATGGGTACACGTGAGCCTCAAGTTTGAAACAATTTTAAATTTTTTGGGCGAAAATAAATTTGAATATATTTCCGTGGCAACAAAAGTGTGACGGACAGACAGACAGACAGACAAACAGACAGACAGAGCGAATACATAAGGGAAGCTCCGCTTCCTAAAAATGTAAAAGTTATAAACAAAGTTTCTCTCACTGATTATAAATTTACGATACAGGGAGGGGGAAGAGGAGGCTTATTCCAAAAATTAGTCAGACTAGTTGTGAACGTACAGACCATATTTACATTTTGAGACTAAAGTTGAACAAGATCTTCAACAAGTAGAATGGCGGTCTTTAAACATGGGTAAACCCATTTTTTCTCACAACGTTTGATTCTTTTCATCACTTTTTTGAAAACAAAAATTTGTTCAAAAACACTCCGTAAAAATTTCATTCCGTAATTGTAAGCAGTTTATGTCCGGCACATGGATATAACGGGTAAAACAGGACTTGGTCGTAGCTCTAGTTCGATTCCGGGTAGCGAATGTCTCTGTCTTTTCTCGGAGACTTTTATGACTTCAAAAGTTGGTCCACAGACAGATTTTGACTATGTGGACATGCCATCATCATTATAAAAATTTATTGACCTTTATGAGATCATTTGGAAAATGGTGACAAAAAAGAACCTAGCGTTCAAAAATGTGGGGAAAAAATCATAAAGATAAAGCAAAAGAGAAAACGAAAAACAAGATTGCCACTTGGCTGACGTAACAATAATCAAGTGGGTGACCTCTGGTCTGGGTCAAAGTGTTTGATGACCTCCACACTGTGAAGTCCACAGGTGTTCAGATTGTAGTTCAGTTGTGTAGTCATTGGATTGATTTTTAATGTGGGCCATATCATCCCTTGGATGACGTCCAACCAAAAACTGAGTTCACATTAAATTTTTGTTTTTTCTTTGAATTTACTCACAAACGCTACAACCTTCCTATTTCCCGCTCTCTTTTCAAGATCAAGTCAGCAAAGTTTTTTCTTTCAATTTTTGCCAAAATTTCGAAGAGAAATGACATTTCAAAAAACAAAAACTTGAAAGTTTTGTTCAGAATTTCATACAAAAAAATTTAATTTTTTTGTGTTTCTTGTGTTTTTTATGTGGAGTTTGTTTTTTTTTTTAAAAAAATTCAAAAAACATGGCTGACTTGCTCTTCAAAAGAGAGCCCGATTCACAGTGCGATAAAGCGGTCCTAATTATTTTATTTTTTTAAAAATTCAAAAAATTTGTTTGAAAAATGAAACGATTTCATTGGAGTTTCTAGGATAAGCTCCAATAAAATCATGCAAAATTTCAAACAAACTTTTTGAATTTTTAAAAAAATAAAATAATTAGGACCACTTTATCGCACTGTGCGATTTACCATTTTTTTATTTGTTCAGATTGTTGACAAGAGTAATCTATGTCGCTGTGGTCACCCTAACACTCGTGACTTTGACTCGGGCGGTATGCAAAATAATTTCTTTTTTGTATTTGTTGGTCACTATCCAGTGGACAATAATAAACTTGTTATACAGGTTCGACCAAAAGGGAAATACCCGCCTTGTCAAGGAGTACCCGCGAGATTACAAAAGGGAAGATCAGAGGCTGGCAGTAAGTTTTTAGATATTGTCTTTCAGTCCAGCAATTGTTCTTTTAGTTGAACCTATTTTTGAGCATTACAACAAGGATGGAATAAGCATTACAATTTGTTCATAAAAATTTTAAAGTGTGTACAAACGTTTGAAACAATTATTTCGTCCATAGTTGTAATAGCTAGGATAGGATTCAATCGATAAAAGATTATTTGCCAATATAAATGTATATGGACTTCCTACTTGATGGAAATTTTTAAATTAATTTGTTTTTCAGGTAAACAGTTTAACCAGGTAATTAAGCATGACTTGACATTCTAATCTGTAGTGAAACCAGTGTAGACCAATTTAAAAAAGAAAAACGTGACCTTTCGTTCATTTTTACGACAAGAGCCCGCGAGACGTTTTTTGTGGAGAGAGCAATGGCCACAATTTTTTTTGTAAAGATGGGCAAACGTGCTGCTCTAATCTAGCGGAGGGACATGGCTGCTGTAAAAAAGGACTCGTTTGTTGTGAAACACCGACACAGGAACTGGCATGTAATGAATTTCCAAAGGGAACAGTACGTCCATTGTTTCATTTCTGTATTTAATTTAACAGTCTAAATGACAATCATTTGGGTTAAAAGTGAGGCCCCTCACGTTTTCAAACCAAAATTGAACCACCATAACCCCACAGAAGACAGGAACGTTGGTGTTTGTCAATACATGGTATCCATACTAGGTTTAAGTAGTTAAATTGTAGTTCTCTCGTCAACAAAATAAGCTTAATTAATCAATCAATTGTGGTCGTTTAAAAATGTTTATGAGTCAAATTTTGTACAAGAGTTTGTTGTGTAGTAGAGTACGAAAAGTGAACTAAATATTTAATACTTTTTTAGCCTTCTTCCTATGACCTGTCCTCAAGTGACCTTAAGGCTCTCTGTAAAATTGTGGATCCCAATAGTCATACTGACGATTCTGACAGGCCTTGTGTGTACATGAAATGGATTTCATGTGACAAACGTACGTTTTTCTACCTCCTTCTTTATTCAATTTTTTTGGAAATGGCGACTATTAGTCGCTTTTTTACAAGCGAGTGACGAGCCGAACCGACCCTGTGGGTGGTACCAGCAGACCAAGTGTGACGGTGTGATATGAATCGGAGACAGAAACGGGGCGCAAAGAAAATTGAGTAAGACCAAATGTATCTCTCTCATGTACAGACACTTGTACACAAAAAAGTCTCGCTCATTCTGGCAAAAACCAAATTGTATTATTGTCATTGTACAGAAGTGTGGCGAATGAAGAGAGCCAATCAATTTACCTTGGATTTCCAGTGGCAGCTGAAAATGAAAGCAAATGAATCTTTGTTGGGGCAGAGGAGTCACATTGAACCAATGAGGGTCTCACAAATTTTGACTATTATGTACACTACTAGTTGGTTAGTTTTTAATTATTATAATAATGCAAATTGTTTTATTTTCTTTGGGACATCAAATAAAAATGTATATTCTGAAAGAACACTCAACAGATTTGAAAAAATAATTAAACGTGATGGACAATTAAAAGTGAGATGCATTTGTCTCTCCCAACGTGGAGGAGCATTCTTTGACTTTTCCTGGGTTAAATTGTCATCCTCTCATAAAATTCCATGGCCCATGCTAAAATGAGTCAACACTTCCAAGGATTTCCCATTTAAATCCCAATCAACACAGTTTACACCTCGTCGGTGTGTCATACTGTTGTAAGATTTTAATTCATAAAGTTTTATCATAGAATTGTTGAAAACATTTAAACAAAATGATGAGGTTTTCTTATTTGATGTGGACTCTCATAGGGATTGTTTGTCGACGTAAAAAATAATTAACATCTTGTCCAAATATTTTCAGCCTAAAAAAATTCTTACATGTTTTCTCCATTTTGGATCCATTAAGAACAATGGACTTGAGGGCGAAAAATATTTAGACAAATTAATAGAAGATTGGAGGATTTTAGTAATAACTTAAAAAGTCTTTGAAATTCTTCAAGAAAGGGAGCATCAACAATGAATTCCAATTCTTCGACCTTCCCCGTTTGGTAATTTTTTTTACTAAATTAATCAAACAAAAAAAATAAATTTTATTCGTTTTCAGGCACTCTAGAGAGCAGATCAAAGATGGTGGGATGGGGACAGACTGGAAGCTTATTTCCGTGGTACTCTTTGTTGTCATTGGCGTCCTTGTGATCAGTAAAAAAAAATATTTGTTCAAATCAATTAATCGTCGCTTGTAATTTTATTTTGTCCACTAAGACCCTCAAAAAACTCTTTGAATGATGGACACGTGAATTAATTTAAATTTTGAATATTTACAGTTCTTCACAAAGTTCATGCCAAATATTTCCCTCGGCAGAAACCCGCCGTGGAGAATGAGACGTGGCTGGAGATGGAAACTTGGTCTATTCATGAATTTCCAGAAGGAAGGGAACAAATTTCTCAGCCCATACTGGAGAGACTGCCACGAGTCAAGGCAAAAATTTGGACTATAAACGAGTTTCAAGAATGGAGGGAACGACTTTTAATAGAAACAAGAATTGTCATTTAATCATCATTACATTAATTGTCATTAAGTTATAAAGTGCATATGTACCATTATATCATACACAAACTTTACAATTCCGGATGGAATTTATATTTGTCATCACATTCATTCACTCTTGTGACTTTGAAAAAAATTAATTGGCCAATAATAATTAAAGGAAGTAAAAGCTTAACCTCATGGATACATTGGACGTGTGGACGAGTCTAAATAAAGGGAACGTTGTGGACTTTGGACGTGTACACCCGTCAACTGTTGCTATTAGCAACGGCCGCAGATTTGAACTCAGCGACATGGAATTAGTCTATTCCACATTCAATTAACCTCATGGTTCCCCATATTTACTTGGGCCCACACAGTCTTTTCAACAAATATTAATTCTGTATCGTAAAGGTTAATGACTGTTTCAATTAATTGGACAATTAATCAGCCAATCTTATGGCTGTGCAAAATGTTATTAGAACAGTGTCACCATGAAATGAAAATTGGCGGGAGGGATTTGACAAAGACAATAGTCAACGCCATTTTTGAGTTGTGGCTCTTGATGAGAATTATTTTGACGAAATTTAGTTACAAGGGAATCATTAAAGCAGAGCCACAGTGTTTGCTTTTTTCCACATGTGCCAATTTTAAATTTGAATGACACTTCCCGCTATTCCTCCTCAATTTACGTTTCTCAGCTATAATAGGCACTGAACTAAATTGTCTGCCATCTCAATATGAGCCATGGAACTTGATTAAATGGTTTGTAATTGTTGTGTTCAAGGAGACTTTACAATTGGCGGCATTGTCCAAATTTTGTTTGGTAATTTCTCAAATATTAACAATGTACAGGGACTCATGAATTATTACAATTTATTAGGACTACATTGGGTGAGACCCAATGCCACGTCATTTTATATTGTCAATATGTGGTAGGGAATTTGACTATTAGAAAATTATTTGTCCCACAAATTTGAAAACTTTAATAGAGAGAGAATTAAATAATCCAGAGACAATTTTTCTGAGTCGCGTGACTATTTTGGAATGTTTTATTTCCAAATCCCTTTATTTATCATTTATTACACATGACATGGACACGAGGGCTAGTTCTGGCCATGGTCATGACATTGACCCATGGGGCTCCTCCGGTGGAACAGGGCATTGACCAGAGAAATTTGTCTTCGACAATAGAAATGGGGGAGGATTTTTGACTGTCATCATTATTGCTTATTTAAATACTTGATAATTATATGGAACAAATTAACAATTAAATGTCCAACAAATAAATATTGATTTCAAAAAAGGAGAAGAAGATTGACGGTGGCATTGACAATGGCCAAGAGCATGAATAAAATTGTTGTCTTTTTAACTGTATAAACTGACGTCACTTTGACCCCCAAAGGTTGCAGTGCCCTCAAGGCCCTCCTCTCTGCCCCATTCTTCCCCAATCCATCATTCCACGACTCTTTAAAATTATGACCCAGTGAATTGATCTGTCCCAAAATGGGCCAAATGACAAGCTCAATTATGAGAAAGATGACGACACAGGCTGGAAAAATGGCAAAAAGGGGCATGGGAATGACTCCATGTAATTTCAGGGAGACAAATATTGCAAAAATATGATTCCCCGTACTCATTTCAATTATGGCGGGAAGGCAATAATTAGAGAATGAGTCATTGAATTGAATATTGAGCAATTGAAATATTTTGTACGTTCGAATTGCCTCCGTTGGGTCAGCGATCAAGTTGTCACCATTCTTGATTCTACATGAAAACATTAAAATTAAGTGTAATTGATATTAATTGTAATCAAAATATGGAGACTGACCTTTTGAGTTTAGTTAGCCAGTAGTTTGTACATTGACTGTAGGTCAAAATGATGTACAAATCGATCAAAAATGTACTGGCCAAGCACAAACATTGAAAATATTCCCAAATGCAGTAGATCAGGATGACCCACCAGTCCGTACCAAATCGGGACGCCAAATAGCGGGAATTTGAAGCGTTGGTTGCGTAGACGATGATACTGAAGCCACAATTGAAAGGGATGACATAGTTGAAGAAATGGAGAATAAAATCACAGCCATCTGTCTTTCTGCTTTTTTTCCAGACATCCCTGCGCATGTACTTTCCTATTGAACACAGTTTTTTATTAAATAAAAAACTAATAAAAAAGGTTCACAGTAGTCTCCTAGTTGTAGTCTGTCAAATATTTTGTTTTAATTGTAAATTAAAATGATTATTTTTACTGGTACAGAGTTGATCAAATTTGAGGTAGCCATTAAAAAAGTTGACTATACTGGACCGCTTTAATAACATATTTAAATTGAAGAGAAAAAACGAAAAGTAGGCAATCATGTACATGAGGTCAATGATCAGAGATGGAATGGGACGATTGCCATGATAGAGCCCTTGAAGGAAACTGTGGATGATGATGGTTGTATTGAAGGGTAGCCAGAGAAGGCCCATGTACCAAATTATTTTTTTGCCCTCTCTCAGGCTCAAACTTCGGCTGGATTCATTCCACTGAAAGGGGGAGGATCGTAGGACGGCCGTGAAGGCAAAGAAACGGCGGAAAGCGCCATAGGTGGCGTCTGTAAACATTTCTAATATTTTCTACCACCCAAAATTTGGTCAGCTAGTGCTGTCACCATCATCAGCAAGTTCACAGAAAGATTTTTATTGCCGATTGCCAATTATTGATGACGCAAATAAATGTTTTGCAATCTCAAGGGAAATTATTTGAATGTCACAATTTTTTCGCCGTTGCCAGTTTCCCAAATTGCGAAAGGCAATGGACAAAATTACCAACGGAGAAATTATGTGAGAGTTTGCACAAGA
>JAQIVZ010004288.1:0-10485 GCA_034700945.1 Arrhopalites spinosus
CATGTGATTAGATTTTCATAATTTGGTCATACGTCGAAATGCCGAATTTTTCAAAACTTGCGTATCCCACTGGTCACGCTGTATCATCTCTTTTAATTGCAACAGGTCTCCTCAAAGCTCTTTTGAAAAGAAGAAGTACTCTCAAACTCATTGTGACGTCAGCCACTTTCGATGTCGAAAGGTTTTCATCGTATTTTGATAATGCTCCGATATTGGATGTCACTGGTAGAATGTACCCACTTCAAGTTTTTCATACTGCTTTTACTTCGGAGAGTGCGACAGGGGATTTGGATACTGCAAATTCTTGTGTGCGTAAAATACAATAAATTCATTAAACGGAAGGACCGGGTAAAATAAATGAAAATAATAATAATAATTAGTATTATTATTATGCTAATTAATTAATAAAATTACTATTGTCCAGATAATTACAATTTACAACTTTTATTTTTCAAACTGTTAAAGGTGACGTGCTGGTTTTCTTGTCGGGTAAAAATGAAATTGAATATTGTTGTGCCAGACTGTCAAGTGACAATAGTCTCCAAGTCCTCCCACTTCATTCGTCCTTGACAATGGAACAGCAAGAGTTGGCTTTAAAACCGTCTGCTATTAACAGACGAAAAATAAATAATATAATATTATTAATACTTCTCCAAACGTACATTATTATTTATAAATAATATTTTCTAATATAAAAAATATCATTTTAATTTAGGTTGTGGTCGCTACAAATATTGCAGAGACGTCAATTACAATTGACGGGATAGTCTAAGTTGTGGACTCGGGTGAAGCAAAAGTAAAATATTTTGACCCCAAAAATGGACTCCACTCTCTCGTCCCTCAAGCAATATCTCAAGCTGAAGCAGAACAAAGAAAAGGAAGGGCGGGTAGGACCCAACCAGGGAAAGTTTATCGTCTTCATAGTGAAGCCTATTACAAGGACATGGAAAAAGATCCAATTCCAGAAATACGACGACGAGACTTTGACTCTGCTGTCCTCATCTTGGCGGCTTGTGGGATTGAAGATTTTCAAAATTTTGATTTTCTGGATTCCCCTTCACCGGAAATGATTAAATGTGCCATCACAAATCTTCAGGATTTGGAGGCCTTAAATTTGAAAGGTCAACTCACTCAAATTGGAAGAAAAATGTCGGAGTATCCGGTGGATCCACATTTGGCCAAAATTCTCATGACGTCTTATGTTCTCAATTGTTCTGAAGAGATGATTATAATTGTGTCCATACTATCAGCTCGAGACACAAGTGGAGATTTATTTGTTCGTTCAAAGAAGGATATCCATAAAGCAAATAAAAGCAGGGCAGGATTCTACAATCCTCATGGCCTTGGGGATTATTTAACCTTCTTCGATGTTTTTGAATCCTGGAAAAAGAATTCTTGTTCAGAACCTTGGTGTAAAGAAAATTTTATTAATTTTCGCCTCCTGACTGAAGCTACAGACATTCAAGATCAACTTCGGTCAATTATGAGATGTCAAGTAGGAGATTGGAAGAACAAGGAAAACGTTTTAAGGGCTCAATTGGAAAAGAATATTCTGGAAAGTCTCACTTCCGGTTATTTTAATCATATTGCCAAACTCGTGTCCAACAGGAAAGGGAAAGGAGGATACAAGGCCTACTCTAATGCTGATGGAGTAGAGCAAGCTTACATTAGTAAAGGAAGTGCCCTCTCCAATTTTGCCAATGTGTATCAATGGATTCTTTATGAAGAAATGATGGACACGGGGTCAAGAATTCATTTGAGTCACTGCTTGCCTGTTGAGCCATCTTGGATTCAAAATCAAGCCCCAAATTTCTACAGAAAACTTTTGGATGTTTTCCCGGACGTTGAAATCAGTCCAGTTAATCTTGACGGGGCGAATTTGGATCAAGATGAAGAATTGAAAGAACTGTGTAGTCGCATTTCATTGAAATGAAATGTCTACAGATTGATTTGTTATTTTTAATATTTCTAAATTATGGAAACTTTTGTTGTTTATTTTTGAGATTTTAATCTCTTCTTTCTTCTTTTTTGAAAAATACAGTCTGTCGTTTTTTCAGCACTTATTTTATACATTTTCATTCTATAATTTTTTATCAAAATGTAAGGTAACAGTATGAAGGTGACTCAACTAAACTTTATCTCTAGCGTCTAATTTAACATGTGCCATTCAAATTCAAGCCTCATTTTATTTAAGCTAAATTTTGTGGTTGATTCAATATTTTTATGGTCAATTATTATTAAAAATTTCAATATTTTTAAAATGTAATACTTTGTGACTACTCATTACGCATTGTGTGTACAGGGTCGGGAATAACCTTTTTTCCCCCCATCCACAGACAAACCCTGACATGCTACAGAAAATCCAAAACGACAGTTTTGTAGGGAATTTAATTGTGGATCTAGCGCCCCTACTTTCATTGACCTGGGTCAAATGGCACGAGTCAATTCAAAACGAATTCGCGTTTTTCACACTTTTTCGAAAAAAAAACTCATAGTAATATCCCATGCATGAAGGCCTTTTGGCGACTCTCGAGACAATGAGATTGATTTGTTTAGCCTCCTGAGGTCACCCCTGTCACTTTTTTGCTATGACCACAAAAGCAATATTGAACCCCATATTTTCGACATTGCCTCTAATTTTTTTCAGATTTTTCGACCGAAAGAGGTCAGAGATACGGGTCAATTTGCAAAAAAGTGTGAAAAACGCGAATTCGTTTTGAACTTACGCACTCAGGCTCGTGTCATTTGACCCAGGTCAATGAAAGTAGGGGCGCTAGATCCACAATTAAATTCCCTACAAAACTGTCGTTTTGGATTTTCTATAGCATGTCAGGGCTTGTCTGTAGATAGGGGGGAAAAAGGTCATTTCCGACCCTGTACAATTTAGAATTTCTCTAAAAAATTAAACTGCCGTGAAAAATTTGATAACCCCAAAAAATTATGAAGGAGTAAAAAATAAAAATGAGAAAATTATTTTTGACGATTATGAATGAATGGAATGAAAAATTGTTGTAAAAATTGTTCTAATTTTTTGTCGTTCAATTCGGTCATTAATTTTAAAATGTGGTTGACACAGGTGAGTTCATGCTCCTTGTAGTGATCATAAACTTTCAACTCATCATAAATTTCTTTTACTTGCACAATGGCCTCCTTGTCTTCTCCTCCCTTGCCGTAAAATCTCTGCAATTTCATTTTAAATTTTAATTACAAAAATTAATAATTAATTTCTCTAAAGTTAGTTAATCGAATTTACTCTTAATTGCTGCCGTTGATCTTCATCACAAAGTGATAAAGCTTGAACAACTAACCACGTGCATTTCCCATCTGCAATGTCCATGCCCCCAATTTTCCCGGTAACATTTGAATTTCCATAACAATCCAAAATATCATCTTGTACTTGATAAAGGTAGCCAATTTCGAGGAGAAGGTCACGAAGGTGACCCAATAACTTTTCATTTTGGAGCTCACACTATTTACATAATTAATTAACAATTAAAATGTCTTCTTTTGTAGTTAACTGCAATTAACTAAACTTAATGATTACCATGGTGGCAGCCAATGAAATGGGAAGATAGAACGAGTAGAAAGATGTTTTGTATTTTGCAATCATTTTGTAACGATTAATGGTAAAACTAAATTTAAATTATGATTAAAATAATTATCAATTAAAATAAAATTAAATCAACTGACTTGTCAAAGTTGTCATGAATGATTAGGTCATGAGAGAGGAGGTCAAGACTTTGACCCAATGTAGTTTTAAGAACAGAATCATGAATCAAGTCTAAAAGATGGGAGTAGAATGGTTCCTCTTTGAAATATTTTCGGATTATGTAAAAAACGACGCTTTCAAGGAGATAAGCGTCATTCACAGCATTAGTTCCAATCCCCTTCACCCGATACCAACATGGTCGCCCTCTCCGATTATCCGAGTTGTCCATTATGTCATCAGCCACGAGGAAACTTGCGTGGAGCTTGAAATTTAGGTCAATTTAATTATTTGACCCCAAATAAAATAAATTGTGCTTACAATTTCGACACACCATCCAAGAATGCACGCCTTCTCCAAATCCTTTTCAAAATTGTCTCCACTTTTGATTACGTTACTCGTAAAATGACGATATGCATTGACAACAGAGAGTCCTCTGAAAAAAAATGAATTTTATAAATAAATAATTGTATTCAAAAATGATATTTAAAAAAAGGTATTTTAAAAAAACCTGAACATTTTTCCAAATGGGACATTGTAAAGTAAAACTTTTTTGAGCCACAAATTGGATTCAACAATTTCACAATGGTCAGGATGGGACATGAGATCTTGGACAATATTTTCAAATACTTTTTGGAACATGGCGTTATCTTTTTTCAAATCCATGACTCCAGCCTCAATGAATTGCATGACAATTTTCCCCTGAAATTTTGATTCCACCAAGATACGTTGACTACTGCGGATTTTTAGTAACAAAAATGTAGAGTTGAGGTAAAATTGGCTTGCGCAATTTTATTCTGTCCTCATGCGGTCAACCTCATAATGACGAAATTAAATTTTATGAATTAAGGAACCTTTCCTCATTTCCCTCAATTTTTTCTTCTTGACAAGGTCATTCATTATGAGGTCTTTTAATTGGTTTGTTATTGATAAAATAGAATATTCTATTTTCTATTTCTATTCTATTTGAACCATGTGGTTCAATATTTTTATTTTTTAAAAAACAACGAGGACATCCTTATGTCACTTTATGACTTTTTTCCAAGTTTAAAGGATTCAAAATAATTTATTAACTGTGATTAACCTCTTTCACCTTGATTTAATGTTTGTTGACATGGCATTGGGGGACTAAGTCAAGTGAACAAAGCATTAACCTCATGACTCCTACACAAAAATGGAACAAGTCGAAGGCGCTCATTCCGAATTTTTCATATAACAATTAACTCAATTAACACATTTCCATTTTGTACTATTTATTCAATTATTTTATCCATAGTGTGTATTTTGTCAAGTATCCAAAATATTATTTTATTTTAAAAAAGTATTGCTTTGCCAGGATTTAATTAATAATTTAAAATTAAATAATTGTCGAATTCAACATTGGAAAATCTTTTCCTTTCATTTCCGGTACTAAAAAGAAGACGTGAAGAATTCCTACAAAAGAAATTAAACTAAGGAGCCAAACAATCCAATGTAATCCTCCCGCCCATTGTCTTTGTCCTTGACCTCCACTTGCACTCACTGTCAAAACTGGCGTCATGGCAACACTCATGAGATATGAAATGACCAGATTGGTCAAGACAACAATTGCGGCTGTAAATCCTTTTGCTTGTACAGGCAATAATTCTGCCTAAAAAATTAATCCAAATTAATTATAATTTACATTTTAACTATTTATTTATTTTTTACCATTGTCAACCAAGCAATTGGACGGATGCCCAAATTGAGAGCGACACAGAAAGCACAAGTTGACCCCACTCCCAGCCAAATGACGGGATTCAATTTGACCTCTCCACCACAACATCTTTCATCTTTCATCCAATACAAAAACATGCCAAAAGCTCCAGTTGACAGTCCAAGGAGTCCCAAGGACAAGACGAGGAATGGTCGTCGTCCAACTTCATCTACAAGAAGATACGTACTGGCCACTCCCATTAGTTGACACAAAATCAAAACAATTTCCGTGTGTTCCATCGTCATCTTTGGATTTAATTGTCTTAATAGGGAGGGCATTATTTTTGACATGGGGAGCCAACAAGTGACCTCTTGGAGGATCATCAATCCAATTGAAATTCCAATTAATTTCCACGCTCTCAAATTACTCAACACGATCTTCAAATCATGTCCAATCATTCCAAATGTTTTTGGTGGTGGTTGCCAATATGGCGACTGAGCCGCCAAGGCAATTTGTACTAGTCCAATTATTATTATTTGATTCAACAGTACTTGAAGCCATTTAAGTCGGATGTACGTATATACAGAGAATCTACATTTTTTAATGTAATTAATATTTAAATATCATTTTACTTAAATTAATTATTTTAACTACCCCAAAAAAGAACCAACAAGGCCATCTGCAATGTATGAGAATCCACGATGTCCTCTTTTGTCTACTTGACTTGACTCGGTCAGAAAAATTGGTAGGCCTAAGGCGAAGGCTCCATATGCAAGTCCTGAATATTATTATTTTTAAATTAATTATATTTTAAATGTGATTTAAATATTTTCATTACCCAAAAAGAATCGAACGACTGATCGAGAGATTTCAGATCTTCGAATATTTCTGAACATCCACGTCACGCTAATTATGATACTAGTTTCGATGAGTGGCCCTCTCCGTCCAAATATTTCATAGACAAGGGCTATCCAGCATACCCCCACTATGGCACCCACCTGGATAAGTCAAGTTAAATATAAATATTTTAAAAAATTAAAATTAATTGTAAAATTTTACATAAAACAAAGCAGTGAATAGTCCAGTGACAGTTTTTTGATGAGGAATTTTGTTTTGTTGTTGAATATGTTCTAATCGAACATAAGTTAAAATGTAGCCTGTAACGAGAGAGAGATAGGGCCCAGCGGCTTGTGTGAAATATTCTGTCCAGTATGAATTCCTTTTGAAAATGTTTATATTTGTACTATTTTGTTCTATTAGACTACTTTGAGTGGTCATTGGGAAGGGATGCTCACTTGAATCGGTGAGATTCATTTTGTCTTTTCTTTGTTTATAATAAAAAAATATTTTGAAAATAAAATAAGAGTAGAAAATATACCAAACTTTTTTATATACTTTTTACTTTTCAAGTCTCCCTCGTAGCCATCCATTTGTTTGGAATTTTAAGTTTCTACGGTGATATCGATCTTCCCCAAATTCCATGGCGTAGCGTCGGTCTGTACACTATGATTGCAAAATTGTATGATTTTTTTTTTGAATTTAATATTTTTTATATAGGGTAAATCAATATAATGTCAATGACGATTTATTTATGATTTATGTCAGTGTATACATTGACTATTGACTCTGTCAAAATGGAGGGCTGTACTTTTTATTAAAATATTTTTGCCAAGTTAAGTTTATTCTCACTATAAGATAATTAAATAAAATTAAAGGCTCTTGTAATTAACTGTAAGCCAAGGTTTTGCAAAAAAATCTAATATTGAAATAGTTCTTTTAATTAACACTGTTTAACATAAAATCTACATGCTATTTATTTAGTTGTCTCACAAAACAATAAAAAAAACCTCCATTTTATATCTGTGCATGACATTTTTTTCTATATTTAATTTATACTAAATGTAATATATACAGTAGTTAGTGGAACCACTATGCTTTACAATTATTTTACATTACATGATCCATGCTATTCATCCAATTCTGTTTGGGGCTGAAAATTGATCCATGCTTTTTACATGACCTCTCCCGGGTCACGTGCTTTTCAAACAGTCGACATTTTGTCCGGACACATGGATCATCAAGTGTGTGACAATATTAAAAACTATGAATATTTTCTATACTTTTTCAAGCCTGTGTGCACTAACTAGGTAGTTGTTTAAAAATTATTTAAAATAATGGAAAATAAATACTTGATTTTTTATGAACCATTTTTGTGTACTTTGATTTTTTCTGTGAAATATTTGAAAATATTATAAAACCAAATCAATTTTTTTTGCTATTTCATAGCACGTACAAAACTAGAAAATCATCTTCACTCTACTTGCCTTCAAAATTCATTTTCTAATTTTTGACATTGCTAAAGGTCATAATGTTTAATTTAATTGACAAAATGAAAATAATTATTTTAATTTTTCTCCCCAATATCAATGCTCAAATTGAATCAATAATTCCAAAAATCCAATTAATTTCTTTAACTCCCTTGACCTCCCCTCAGGTCAACTGTTTCATTTACACAACAGAATGGACCAAAAAGGACACTTTAGACTATTCTAAAGTCTCTCAAGCTCTCATCATTCGCCTCATGTACCAACAATTTTCATTAATTAAAAATATAACCATCATTGCTGACTTGAAACATTTAAATTGTTACCTACGCGTCATTTTATTGCCATCAGCTGAGGGCGGTTTATTTGAAAAAATGAGACTCGTCAAATTTTTGACCTATACTCGTACCTACAATGAAATGTTTCGGATTGGGACTCTTGAACAAGGAATTCAGGGGGGGATACACAGGTCACATATCGTTCCTTCATCAATCATTTTGTGCTATCGCTTCACCCCTCCCTCCTTCACTTTTAAGCCAGGTTCCTCCACAATTATCGAATACGCCAAGTCTGCTCGAGGACTAATTCGGGAACCATTATTCATTGTTTCGTACATGAGAAATGAAGGTCAAAGGTCAGATCACTTGACAATCAAACATGGCTGGTATTACTGCTCATTTTGTACTATCACTGTAAAATCAAGCTTGACCTGCCACTTTCAATGCCCACGAAAAAAATTGTGTTACAATGAAATGATGGAATGCTACCGAAGGACAACCAACAATGGAAAAAATGTTTTGTGGACCGTTTTGGTCAGAGAATTTGGAACTTGGCAAAAACATGATCACCCAGAGGTCACAAGTCCATTTAGTAGAAATAATCCAGTTGATCTAGAGTTGACATTGCTGTACAATATATTGTCTGCATCAAACACTTCGTTTATTCGAGGTCATTTTCATTGGACCGGAAGTCAAAATATTCGATTGGTAGGATTTGATAAGGTCATTAATTATGACAAAGATGAAAAAGATGGCGTTCAATTCTTTCCATTGGGCTATTCCACATCCTACAAATTTATTACGGCCCATCGTGTCCATCAATTAAAAACCAGTGTCGACATTTACTTGACCCCTTTTCAAGGGCCCACTTGGGCCTTCCTAGGCTTTGCTTGTAATATCACAATTATTTGTATTGCCTTCATGTTCTGAAAAATTGAGTCTAGATCACTGACCTATTCACTGACCTCGTCAACTCTATGGATTTATGGACTGCTAGTCGAAAAATGTGACAAAGACAGTCCATTGGGGTCACGACAGGTCACTCTACGCAGAGTGTGTCAAATCGTCTATGTCGCTTGGCTTTTTATTGGACTCATTTTCACCAACGCTTACAAAGGAAAAATTAAATCGGAATATGCCTTGGTTTATCCTTACGTGACGTCATGGAAAAGGGTGGGAGATTTAAATTTTTCTAACCCTATAAAAGTGTATGAAGGTCAACTAGGTCAAGAGGAAACAAGATCAAGTATGATGATGCATACAATAAATCTGTTTGATTGGAGAGAGGTCGTTATGCATTCAGAAGGTGCCATGATTCAAAAAATATTGACCAATTTAAAAGCTTTACGACGTGCCTGTGTCAAATTTTGTCCCCATGCGAGCACCAATAATACAAAATTTTATGGCTCAAATTGTACTCAAATTTTGCCTTGTAAAGAATTTGCACAATTTGCATCGACTATTGATAAAATTTATCATATTTATTCCAAGGAATTGTCATTAACTTTAAGTGGAGAATTGAGGAAGGAGAATTCAATTTTAATTGTGACGGAGGATGACTTTAAATATTTTTGGAATTTGGTAAAAATGGAAATGAAAAAGAACCGTCACTTGAAATTCTCCCACAATTGGGAAGTGGAGGATGAATTTTTGAGACAGTTTAAAGGAGTTCATTTTTCTGGAGGGTTGGATTGGAAGCATCGAGACTTGATACCGAATCGACTGAGAGTTTTTCAAAGCTCGGGGATTTATCTTTTGTGGGAAACATGGGATAGAATTCGGGTCTCGGAGAGGGACAGAAAAATTGAGAAGGGGGACTACGTTGATGAGTCGCCCGCAGTGGCTAAAGCTCTAAGTTTTGGGGAGAGTGACATTTCTTTGATTTTTGACATTTATTCGTTTGGCTTAATAGGGGCTTTTTTCATCGTTTTGTGGGAGCAGATTATTGGTTTTTTTGCAAGTACAGCATACGAGAATTTGACATAGGGATTAAGTATACTATCTATCCAGGTATTGTTTACTAACTGTTAACAATTCTCAAATTAAATTATAAACAAATGGAAAAAATAGTTGTACTAACAGAATGTTGATTTTTTACAAAACCTTTATTCCCGTTAGATAAATAAAAAATTAAGAAAACTTTGACGTTAAATATTGATAATTATAAAGGAGCCAGCTAATTCTCATCATAGCCATAAACCCTACGGCAATCACAAATGAGAATCCGACCAGGGAATCCAGGCAACTTTGGATCGTGTCCATCGTGGAATTGACCTTCTCCTCCTCCTCTTGGGGTTGTGATAAAATACATGCCCACATGCCCCAACATGCCCACATGACACACATGACCCACCTTTACATTAAAATTAATAACAAATAAATTGCAGTTATTTTAAAAATTTCTTTTTTATTTTGTTGATCTTGACAAACATTTTAGATTGCAGTTATGCTAATTTAATTCTCAATGAGTTTTATTTCATTTGTATCAAAGATTTATCTACA
>JAQIVZ010004289.1:0-10481 GCA_034700945.1 Arrhopalites spinosus
AGTTTCCCCAAACTAATTTTTTTATTTCTATTTCTATTTCTTTCAAAAATTAAAAGAAACCTGCAAGTTGTCTATTACAAATATTATAACTAGAAGTAGTTAACCACAATATATGTTTTACAATCAAAAACCAATAAACTTTAGTACACACACAAAACGTTCAGTCTACCTCTGTGTGTGTGTGTAGTACCACCTGAAGTACGTTGAGACTGATTCATCAAAAATTTCTTTGTAAATGACCTTTCCTTCCACATTGTGCCTCTTCATGAACGTACACATGTCTCTTGAACGTCTTCAATTTCAGTATTTAACTGAATCTTGTACAGGTGAGAGAGAGACAATGATCAAAAGTCATTATTATAAATATAAAAAAAAGAAAAGAATTAGTCATGATTATTTTTGAAGAGAAAAAAAAGAGAATCAATTGTTATCTTCACCGTCATTGGCATCATATGACTTTGTTACATATTCAAGAAAAAATGTATAATATATTTATATTGTTCAACAAAGAATTCTTAGGTATACTTTAGGTCGTCAATATTCATTTGTTCCGTTCACAATTTATTAGCAAAAATATATTTCACACCTCCCTCAACTTGCGATTTACGTCAATACAGGATTATGCATCTTCTTACACTTATTTCAGTAAAAGAATCTTGTCTCATCATGCAAAGAGTAAATAGAGAAATTGAGTAGATCGTACATATGCCTTCAAGGGAGGCATAAAATACATATTTCTTTTAACTACCTTTTTACTACGTCTTGTATAATTGTTAGCTCAGCTTGTCATTTTGTAGATATGTACACTTTGAAATGACAAGCCTAAATGACCATTATTTTATTTTTTACTTAGTCTCTCCATCTCTTTAACGATTGGTTATTATATCATATTATGCAAATTATCAATTATATTTATTTCCGCTCGTACTCTCTCACGCTCTCCAAAGGGGAAAAAATAAGAAATGTATCAGCCCTTTTTTTACCTTATTTAACTTCCCTTTATAGTCCAGGATGGGTTATAAATTATGGAGGACACGACACGTAAACTTAAATGATTTGCAAACTAAAGTTTCTGTTGACATGAACAATTAACATTAATTTTTGAAATTACGTTTCATTTTATGCTTCGTTATCAATATTTACACACGTCTTGCTAGTCAATTATAATTTGATTCTCTTTTTTTTCTCCACATTCCTTCATGTCATAATCGAGTGGGTCATATTCAAGACTATCTTTCTCTGTGAATTAAAATGGGGACGAGTAATTATTACTCGTCCCCATTTTAATTCACAATTATTGTAGTAAGAAATATTTATATAAAAGTACGAGACAACTTGATAACTTTATTTTACATCTGTGTTTATTACACGTCATAAATACTCAGGGCTCCAATAATTTGTCTGTAAATAGATTTAAGATTTGTGATATTCAAAAGATTTTATGATGAAAGCTTTAAAAAACTTTGCAGAATATTAAATCGAACATTAATATGTTAGTTTGAGCATTTTACATGGCTGTACAAAATTCTAAATGGACCATTCCATCCATCTGGTACCATGATATGTTGCCTATAGTACACAACATATTTATAAAGAGGCGACGGACTTGGGCTTTGTGCAAAAAAAAAGTCTGACAGACTAATCCATCAGAAAGGCTCCATTCGGTCTACTAGTAAACAAATACAAAAAAAACCATGCAGACTTCTTTATTAATGTTTGAACATTGTGAGTGGCAAGTTGAGAATGGCTCATTTTTATTTTTAATTCCTCTTCTTCCATCTCATTCCTTTCATCTTCTTTTTTCTCATATGGTCTCAATCTTTTTTTAGTCGTTTCAATATTTCTCAACTCCTTATTTCTTGTACTGACAAGAATGTTGAGATTTTTTTTTCTTCTTCTTTGGCATGAGTTTGTCATTTAAGACAACAACTTTAATTGAAATAGACTAATTTAAACTATTTAAAAGGGTAATTTAATATGTAGCAATTCCATCAAATTTTCATTTACAACAATCATTAAGATTGAAGGCCATGGATTGTTATTTACCCTCCCTTTCATTAGTGAATTTAGTCTCACCCTAATTGTTTTTAGCGTCAACCATTCTAATAATAATAATAAGGTTCAATGTATTTAAAATTTTAATTTAAAATGTCTGCATCTGACAATGACACTGCATGTGTGTGTGGGGGAGCTTAAATTAAAATTTTAATTTAATGATAATAGTTCATAATCTAAATATTATGTATGTAAAAATCTTTTACCACAAGATATTTAATACAGATTATTAAGCAGGTTGATTTATTTTTATCCATCCAGTTTTTTTTCTTTCTCTCTGTATTACAATTATCATAATTATACCTTGCAAAAATTCTGTACAAGAGGAGAAGCAGCTGTGTAAATTAAAAATGTTGATTTACCATTATTACATGTACAACATGATTACCTTTCCCATGTCAGTCTCTCTCTTGTTAATCTAAATCTGCCAAGTCTGTCTACAATCTACAATTTTCGTACTTTTTTTTATAATCTCTTTAGACCTGAATGAACTATACATAGAAAGAGAGAGATGTACAACACAATGTACATAAAATGGGATCATTCACAAGGCTTTTTTACTTGTGTGTGCTATGTTTAGCCTCAATACATGTAAATTTGAACGAGTTCAAACAAATAAATTAAATTTTTATAATATTGTAATTTCTTTACACTAGGCTACAATAATTAAAAAAAATGTGGAAGGAAACTATTCAACATAATTTAAATATAGAATAATGTTTAAAAATGGTTGAAGGCTATTTGTTGACAACTACAAAAATTATATTTTAGTTGTAACTATTTAACAAAATTTTTTTAAATTATATACTGAACACAAAAAAATGGTTATTTGATCATACTTATATCTGGATTCTCTTTGTGCATGGAAAATAAGAATAAAGTATTAAGTAGGCATAATACTATTATAATCACGCGAGAATTGCATGCCTGGTTAATATTAAATGTACACAAGAAATAATACACATACATAAATAATAGTATTAAATAGGAGTAAGTGAAACCACATAAATAGCTTGACTCTGTCTCTGTCATCATCTCTTGTCTTTTGCCTCTGTGTACATATATAGTCATGTCATTGTGAGACTGTTTTATTGTCTTATTTTTATAAAAAAAAATTTGTAAGTTGAATATCCAAAGGGTAAAAATTAGACAGAAAAATACTATACATGTTCATATCTCTTATCATTTTAATATTGTACATGTTACATGGTGTGAGAGTTGTAAAAGATATAGATTTGGACAGAAAATGAGAAGTCATCAGCCGCTGGCTATATAGCATAATTTTTTTTATATATTTAAAGAATGTAATATTATAAAATTTGTATAAAGGAAGATACTTAATATTGAGATAGAATGAGATGGGTTTTATATTCAAGGCAAAGTTTTTCAAGTGGGTCTGGTGATGGCAGGCGCACAGTGTAGACTATGTGACTATGAATGATATATGTTAGAGTGTACAGAATGTAGAATATTTACAAGATATACACATGGAAAAATCATATAAAATTATAGAGGGTATGTACTTACATGTACATGAGAAAATACAAATGGAAGAAACATAGCGTAGGCAGGCAGGCAGAAGGCACGGTGAAAATTGATTAGAGCTCGGGGTTGCACCTTCAGAAAGTGGTGGATGAGTCATCCGAGTGTAAATTTAGCATAGGCAAATAGCAGCAACCAGTCAATCTCACCACGAAAAGTCAAGTCAAAATAGGAGGAGGAGAGCAAGGCTATTTTCTACAGAGAGTCTACAAAATTCCAATCTTTCTCGGGCGCTCTCTCTCTCTCAATCTCTCACGCATGCATATATTTATGTACAACTCGTAACCATGAAATATATTTATATATCGTACAAGAAAAAGTTTAAAATGTATATTTATACAACTAATAATCTGATCAAAAAAGTTTCTTGTTTCTTCTCCTTTCCCCTACACAACTCTCTCTCTCTCTCTCTCTCTCTCTTGACTTGATTCATCTTCTTCTTTTCTCTCTCTCTCTCAACTATCTGCACAGATAGAATGAAACATTGTACAAAGTGTTATAACTATTTGCATAGTTGAATGCCAATTTAATCCAATGCCAAAGCCAATCCTCCATGTCATGAAAGGAGGCAAGGATGAATGTCTTCAGCTTGACTTGATCTCTTGTAGTTCCTCACTGTAAACTGTATTGACTTTTTGGTAAAAATGTAAATAGTCAAAAAAAATACTTTATACATGTGCATTACTATTTCTCTTTCTTAATATTGTACATGTAAATTCAAGAATTCTATATTTGTTACAGTTGAGTGTAATTCTCTGCAAATCTTTTTATATAATTCTATTTTGATTTATTCCATTTTTTTATAATCAAAATTCTCCACACAATAATGCACATGAACTACGAGGTGAGGTGAAAAGTGACGTTTTCATCCTGTCTATGTCATAATGATGATGAAGCTAAAAAGGAACTTGAAAAAGAAGAAGAAGCAAAGATCCAATCAAAAGCTTTGGTTACGATTAATCACAAATGACAAGGACATGAGAGAGTAATATCAATAGAGAGTGAGAGCGATAGTGCAACCCTGGTTCGGGGTGACTATGAAGATAGAAAATTTTATTTAGTAGAAAAAAAATGTGTCAACCTTGCTTTCACAGACAAGGAGGCATATTCGCAAAAATTGTAAGAAAAATTCTGCAGTGTCTCTCCCTATGTACGACAATGTACATGTATGGGTTTGAGTATAACTTTATAAGAAAGGTTTAGGGGTATTCTCTCCGAGTATTTTTTTTGTAAAGGCTTTGATGCGAATGCGAATTACATGGACACTGCATGCAGTCACCATACCATCATAAAGATAAAGTTTTTTTTTTCACAAAGTTTTCTGTATCATTATGCTGCTGTGTTGCACATGTACTTGGGCTCTCTGTATATAAAATATATAAGGTTGTCGTGTTTGATAAACGCTTGACTTGGGACACGCGGGGACTTATTTTGAAGTACCACTACCACACAACGTACACCTACACACACACACATCTGCAGTGCTCAAGATTATTATGATATAATCATAGTCCGTCACTCTATATCTTTCCTTTTTGTATACTCGTTTTTTTTGTGCTGCGTAGTTAAGAATCTTCTTATTACTTCTTACTTTAACACTACAATTTTGTACAACATGCTCTATATGTGTGCCATTATGTGATTTGCACACTTTCCTTCTTTTTTCCTTTTATAACTTTGTAGGGGTAGTACACTTACTTTTGCTTGGTTAGAAATAGAGTTAAGGATAATATTTATAGCAAAAAGAAAATACCTGCATAGGTCTCTCTCTCTCTCTTATACATTTTATGTGTTCTGCATCCATACAAAAAAAGAACTCGAGTACAGAAACCTTGTACACACACAGGGAGGGAAAAGAGTGGTTGGTTTGACATGACAGACTTTTCAAGTATTTTTCTTACGACTCAAACCATTGAATCTGAGATTGTGTGACGGACCTACAAAAATGTAATAGATTACATATTGTAGACATAGAGAGAGAGAGAGTTGGTACTGCGGAAATAAGATAGAAAGTTGAATAGTATATGACATAATATGTACAATATACTGTATCTTTGAAAAAAAAGTGAAGAGAGAGATGACTCACACTTTTGGTATTATTCCATGGGAGCACACAAGAGACTCTTCTACTGCTACCACCACCACAAGACTTTTCCTTTCCTTTGACAGCCAAACAAGGAGCCTCCAAAAATATCTTTGTAAAATATCCAAAAATATATAACAAGCATCTCTCTTTAAATACTTTGAATTTATTTCCTCTTCAAACTCCTCTCTTTTAACATATTTGTATTATAACTCTTTTTTGAAATTGTCAAATTGACATTATATTAATACACATATTGTATTTCATTTTCATGGTATAAAATTTTCAATTTATTTCTCATCGTCAGCATCTTCCACTTGATTTTGTCAGGACAAAAAAAAAGTTTTACCCATCAAAGTTATGAGAGAGGAATATATGACTAGTAAGAGAAAAATAGTGGAAAATGATGACTAAAGATTTTCTTCTTTTTGTCCCATAACTTGTAACATGTTACAATGTATTTACGTCGTAGTAAGATGGGCGTGGGTTACATCTGCATACATACATACGAGTAGGTACACAGATATAATATGAATGTGCTAAAAATTCACATTTCTACGCAGCATAAAATACTGATACAAAAGAGATTTATATAATGTGAGCGTAGGCTGAACAACCATTTCAATTGTCATTGTAAAATTTTGTGCTCATTTCCAGTTTAACATTTTTATTCTTTACCCCATAATTGTCTCTCTTTTTTTCTGCCAGCTATACAAATTTGATGGGAAAGTATTTTGGAGAGATTATTTTCTTGTATTCTTTGACTAGTTCATTCTGGACTGTCAAAGAATGGGAATGGAAAGGGAGAGGCAAGAGAATGATTTTTATTTAGACACGATTGATTCTTTACAAATTTGTCTAAAATAAGAATCTCCAGTTTGTAAATATCGATTTACAAGTACAATGTAAAATGCTAGAGAGAAAGTTGAAAAGGGAACCACCAAATAAAGTACAATGTGAACTTCACATTGAGAGAAAAAATATATTGGGAAATTCTCTTGTCAAAGAAAGGCACATTGAGTTAGGTAATGGCAGAATGGCTGAATTTGCTATTTTCATCTCGTTTCCTCTCATACCATTTGAACTGAGATTCATTTTAACTAACATTTTTTCATTGGGGATCAAGATTGACTCTGAGATTCCTTGTGTAATATTTTTTTCGACTGTGGTACTCTAGTTTCAATGTATATGAAAAGACAAATTAAATTTTTTTATATTATTATTGCCAGTCCTTTTCTTATCTGTCTCATTTTCATGTCAATGAAAATGCCGCTGAGACAGATATAATAAAAAACCCAAGGAAATCAGAATTCTCTTGACTGGCAAATGGTCTCATTTCCATTACTCACCCATTCACAATACTCAAAGCACTCTGCCTTTTTTTTACTACTTTACAAACAGTAGAGTGATGAAATGAAAATAAAGATCAATGAATGAGCATGCCATGAGGACATTTCAACATGAGTTTGAAAAGGAAATGAGAAATATCTTTGCAAATAAAATGTCGATATTTGATGTGTGTGAGCCTTGGTTTCATTTCATTCATTTGTGTTTATTTTTAGTTCTGTACTCATTTGATATTCTCAAATCTTTTGTTTGTTCTTGGTTCCTCTTATCATTATCAGAAGGAGAATAGGGGGATAAGAGAAACAAGTCAGCGAATGATTCTTTTTAATCAAAAAAAGAAAAAAAATGACTGAAGGAAGTTTGACAAAAATGATAAAATGTAAATGGATATTATCACCTTCTAAGGTATACAGATACAGTAGAAGATGAACGATTGTATCAAGTTCAAGGATTTGTCAAAAAAGGGAAAAGAGACAAGAAGAGAAAAAAAATTCATCAAATTAAATCAATGCTCGAATAAGGAATTATTACAAATGACGAGAAGAATATGAAAAATGTATGGGCACATTGTTTTCTGTCTGGATGATCATGTTGATAGTAAATCATTCGTAAAGAGACAGGGGATGTGTGGAATGAATTGAGAATGTAGAATTATATTAGGCATGTATTTTTATACTCTTGACAATTACATGTGTGATATTATTATGTTATGACTGAATTTTTTCGTACAGTGTACGCACACACATGAATTAAATATTATTTTTGACGTGTGTTGGGCCAGGGTCTTGTATAATTTTTTGTACAGTGTGGCAAGAGACGAAACGGAAGAGAGTCACAATGTAAACATCTTCTTGTTAATCCTGCTAACCTTCAACTGCCTTCATTTCATTACGCAAGTTTCCTTCCGTAAACTTGATCGTACTACCATAACTATGTACATATTTGCTGTTTGTACTACGATTGAATTAAATGAGACAGTAGACGAACTTGAGAAGAGAATTAAAAAAATGCAAGACTTGTGTGTTTGTCTCTCTAGTCTCTCTGTACAAAAATTATTTTACTTTATAAGGCAACCTAATTTACTTGATTCATTCCTGTCCATATGGAAGTTGTATTAGTCAATTTAATTATATTTGTACAAGCGTGTGTTTCTTACATGGTCAAAGTTACAAGATGGATAGATTGATTTGGTGTATAGATTGATGTAGTTATTTCCTCAATCAAATAAATTGTCAATTAAATGCGGCATGAATTCAAACGATTTTTTATATGAAAAGTTTTCTGCACACTTTTATGGTCTTGTATGTCATCATTAAAGTTTCCTTCTTTTGTCAAGAAAAAATAGTTTCTTTTGTTGAGTCTGTCTAAAATTTCATCAAATTTTAATGTCAGAATATTCCTCCAAAAAAAACGATAATTGACAATAATAAAAGTTCAAAATTGTATGCAAATTAATGAAAACTTTTTATGGCAAGTCGACTGAGGGTCACACAAAAACATAAGTGTCGACACAATTTGATGAGAAATAAATTAGATTTTAGTTTATATTGTATATACCTAAATAATTAGGAAACAATTAGATGGTGATAATTAATTAGAATTTAAACATGTATCTCTCATGAGAGACCTATAATTGACAAATTGGAACGGAAAGTACCTTGACTGATTTGATGGATAATTATACTCAATTATCACCTCTTTTTTTGTGTTTGTCTGCATATGTACATATTTGTGTGGACTCTTCGCTTTAATTTAGAAATGTTCATTCCATTGGTCTTGTCACCATTGTGATTGAGAGCAGAGAGAGGGGGAAGGTGCATGTTAAAAAATGTAGGACTCGGTTGTTTGTTTTCTATATATAATTTCATTGGGATTCATTATCACCCGTGTTGACGACGACAGCGGAAGCATGGCTCTTCGTTTTTTTATGACTAGAATATATATGGGATAAAATTATTGTGAATGAAATTGCGTATCTGATGGAATCGGGGGAGGTTTTATATATACAAATGCACAAAGTCAGCCCACACAGTTTGAAGCTCTTTTTCCAGCTTCTTGGTGTAGTTAGTGGTGCATGTAGCATGGGTTATATGTAACTCTGGGTAGATGAAAGTAAAGTCAATCAATACCAATCCTATTTCCGCTTCCAAGCCTGAAAGGTTTCATTCATCATGATACCCCATGATAGTCCACTGTGTGTACCTATGTGTTGACTCTCTCTTCACACATGTAGAGGAGAGAGATATATTATCAAAGCCATGGTTTTATTGACACCCTATGCTTCATGTTATTGTGTTAACTACTAAGTATATAGAAAATAGAATTACCTCTCTCTCGATTCCAGTTCACTCCAGCTTCAGTTCCGCTGTCCTCCTTCTTTTTTCCCTTCATTCTTTGACATGCAATATATACATATAGAGTGGTATACCTTGTTGGCTCTCCCAGTCAACTATAATAATACACCGAATGTATTTTCTCTCTGTTCTACGTAAAGATTATTGCATTGTTTGTGTGTGGGAAGAGTCAAAGGACCTTGGGAGTGTCATGGAGAAGGAAGTGCATGAAAACTCCTGGAAATGTAGTACACGAGTGTATTGTGTATTTATACACAGAGTTGAAAAGCTGAGCTATATATTTTATTAGAGAATGTAAGTACCAGAACTATTTCTCCTTTTTTTTGCCATCACGTTCTCCAATGATGAATTGGCCTGAAAATGAGCTAGCCACACTTTCCTCTCTTCCTTATTACTGAAACTTTTCTCTCTGTGTACTACACTATCCTTCCATAGTGTTGTCAGGTTTCTTTGAGTTTCTTGATGAGATGGATTGTATTAGATTTATCTTTTATTTATACTTATAAACACAACATGTAGTGTCTATCTTTTTTTGAATCAGATCTACATGTTACACATATTTTATACTAGATCTTGTTCTTTGCTTTTATATCTGTAACGTCACATATATTTTTTTCTTTATATTTATCTTTTTCTACTTCTACTACGTGCTTTTGCTCTCCTTCATAAAAATCTGTGTCTGCGTTTTAGTATCTCGTGTTAAGTGCCATTGAGTTAGAGAGAGAGAGAGGAAAAAAATAGGAGAAAAATATAGCTGACGAAATAAGAAAAATCTTTATGTGGCGATGACTAATGTAAAGTGGAGTAAGTTGACTGCAGTGTGAGGGAGTATTATTGTGAAATGATAAATAAATAGGATTAAAAATAATTATTTATTATATAGTCTTCATACTACTCTTATGTAATATATATTGTGCATATTATGTGTGTATATGTCGTAGCCCAGAGTGGGGCTGGTCCAGTGCGGGGCTGGTCCTTTACTGGCCTAGGCTCTGGCTGGTAGCCACCGTGGACTAGTCCAGAGTGGGTACCTATATCATCCTTTAGGTTCGCCTTATAGTTATAGTGACCATTTTTCTAAGGGTACGCTACTTAACACT
>JAQIVZ010004290.1:0-10476 GCA_034700945.1 Arrhopalites spinosus
TCTGATTGCCATGGCCTAGTCCATGAGGAGACGGTTCGTCCATGGACTGGGTTTGCCCGTGGCCTACCACATATATACCTAGTTAATTTAATTGTATAGTAATTAAGTACAATTTATTATATCTACTATACAAGGGACGATCACAAATATTTAAAATGATAAAAATGGAAGTTATATCTTAAGCAGTTAAAAAATATAAATGTATATTACTCTAGTTATATCTCTTGGTCATCATCATAGTCTTTCTTTTTCTTTGTCGTGTACTTTTTGCTTTTTTTGCCGATTTATTGGACTTGGAACATTAATTAATTCATTGTTTTCTTGCAAAGCGTACACTACACCTTAATAGGAAATAAATAACTTGACTGTTGAAAAACTTTTCCTCATAATATATTATTAGTACAATTACAAATAATATTGAAAGTGACAGTGTAAGTACTGGGCAAAATAAACTCTAAAAATTCTAAGACAAAAAATATTAAAATACAGTTGATTAACTATAACCTAGGCTATAGCTATAACGTGGAGGGATTGAACCAGAACATTTTCCCCCCATAGCGTTATCCCATACTTTAATCTTATAATAATAGTTGACTTTGTTTATTATATTAAATATGATGTATATAAATATCACCAGAATGTACATTGCTCATTAACAATAAATATAGCTCTTGTTGTTGTGACATGGTGCCAAGTTAGTACTACTAACCTAATTTACAATTAATTAAATTTACATATTTAATATATATCTCAATTACAATTGTTGTCCAGTTCTCTTTCTCTTATTTTGACAATTGGGAAAAAACAATTGTGATTTTACGTTGCGATGAGTACTTTTTATGTGATGTCCACATGACATCATGTCACTGAAATACCCCCCGCTAAAGTTAAAGTACTTATTGTGTCTTTAGTATTTAGTACAACAAGTTTTGTTGACAACAACTAATAATATCATATCATAACTTCAATTTTCTATCTGTATCTTGTCTCGTTAAATGTGAGTATGCTCCTAGAAATGGAACTGAGATGTCCACATTGAGTTTGTAATATAAATAGTTGACTTTTCTAATGTCTCTGCTTCCATAACTTTTGTCATTCAAAAGAAAAATTTATTTACATAAACTTTAAATCCATCAAACACAAAAATTTATGAAAGAGAGAAGAAGAAATATATTTTTTTTTACTATGTAATAGATTTGTCATGCACTTTGATTCATTTTTAGTTATCTGATTTAGTTTAAAATAGTTTAAATAAATAAAAAATATTTTTAATATTTTCAATTTTCACTATGCATGCACGCATGCATGCATACTGCATAATAATATAGGTACCCCCTATGTTATTTATGTAGAGCAATGTCTTTTGTGTTACGATGAACAAGTTTTAACTTTGTTATATTATATTATAGAATTATCATTTATAAGCTCGGTCACACAATCGATCCTAGTTTGATCCCAAGATTGTTTCACTTTTGAGTTTTGTGTATCAAGACATTTTAAAAATGTCATTTTTAATATACTGAAGACTTCAATACGTACGAGTCAAGGTCCGTATTGAAAGGGAGATATAAATTATAACTCCAATTATATTTCTAAGTAGGTACTCCTTTTTGTACACCATTTGACCTTAAAATTATAAACTCTATCTACAGAGTCTACTTCATCAGAGTACATGGCGTCGGCAATACTTGATTAATTACCAGACGTGAAATCTACAAATTATAAATCAATTTCCCTACTACACCAGTAAGCTCAGCATCACATAAATTAACTATAATAAATTTTGTATTACTTTACTTGAGTAAATATATATATATATATGTATATCACAAACATGTACATATATATTTTCCCTTAGACCCTGATGAATCCATCCAGACTGGATGGATTTCCCATGGAGGGAAAATGGTCCACTATGTGGTTTCTTCATCGTGTTGTTGTAAAGGCTGCGCTTTATAACCCATTGATGATTGTGTATATTGAAAGAGAGGAGAAAGCCCCTTGATGATACATGAAAAAAAGATACACAGATTAGTAGGACACGATTCGATAAAAGATTTCAATTAATTAAATTGACAATACTTAAGCTGTACAAAATAACAAAAGTTTTTAATTTTATATTTACTTGCAAATGAGTAGTAGTGTCTTGAGTCAATTGTTGAGACTGATTAGCATGTATACTATGAATGTACGGAGATTGTTGAGGAATGGGTGAGGATAAACTTTGAGCCGGATGTGCATCCCCTTTTAAGGAATTCATGGAATTGAACTGAGTCATGAGTAATTGTTCTGAGACTCTGCGTATTTCTTCTTGTTGACGAATTATTTTAGCCTGAAGTTCTGCATTCTTCATGAGTAATTGATCTTGAAGTTGACATTGAGCTGCGGTTAGACCAACTACAGAGTCACAATTAACATTTTGATCCTCTCCTAAAGCTCCAAGCACTGCGAAAATTCCAATAAACCAGTTTTGTAGAGACTTTAACGATTGATCCAACATCCCTAATTTCATCGACCTACTCAGGTCAAAGAGTACGAATTCAAACCAATTTTGGAAAATATATTGGGTTTTTCCCCAAAAAATCAAGATTATTAAAATATTTTTTTCTAAAAATTTGACGTAGGTCAATGAAAGGAGGGGCGCTAGATGTAGAAATTAAATGCTCTGCAAAATTGTGTCTGGATTTTTTTGCATTGTTTGGAGTTTAGGCCGCTTTAGATGATGAGCAAAAAGTTATTTGTCGTAATTATAATACACGCCGAATACTTTGGAAAATTTTCAATTGTAAATGGTTCACACAATACCTTGTTGAAGGGAAAATGGGTTGCAAGTTATAGAGTTGACATCAAAATTAGCTATTGGCATGGGCATGACTGATGAAATGTTGGATATACCACATTCAATAGGAACATTGACCTGCCGTTGTTGAGACTGAATTGAATGAACAAATTGTGGCACTTGAGGATGGATGGAAATTGGCGTGTGCAAAGATCCTGAACACATAGAAACTGACGGATTTGTAGAGATCGGAACGGAAGAACTGATATACTGTCCAGTTTCAGGTAGAGTCAATTCAGATTGATGAATTTGTGAAGAAGTTAGAGTTGAAGTTGAAGACATACATCTTCTCATGAAATTTCGTCTTGAAGTACCTCCGCTTCCCTAAGATGACACAATAATTAATTACATTTGAATCATCTTGACAGTTATGATAATGAAAAAATAATTTATAGAATAGTAATTGTCTTACATATAAAGGTTTTGTTCTATTCATATTTTTTAGGGACATGGACAGGGGCAAGTTAGTCTTCCTTGACAATATTTTGGCTTGCTTTGGCACTGATGGTCCAGAAACAAATGCAGACTCTGAGTTTATTTGAAGAGTTTCTTCTTGTAGCTCTTTCATTAGTTCGGCATGACTATGGCAGTAAATTAAGAAAATTTTAAACGAGTGCATTACGTATTCATATTACTCTACAGGTTGTTCCATTAGGATCAGGATCCGTGAAACACATTACATGTCAAAAGAAATGGGAATAACATAAGTGGCAAAGTTTTTTCTCATTCAAGTCTCTGGTCAGTTATTTACAATACACCAAATAATGAGTTGACAATTCAAAATTGAAAAAATGAGAAAATTATTACAACAACTGACTTTTCGTGATGCAGGAACCCTTTAACCAGGAACCATTAAAAGATTTCAACCAATTTCATTTCTTTCTATTTTTTAATAATTATCACGATTAAAATATCAATCATGATGTCCAGTGGTGCTACAAATTTAATTGAAATATGTTCACAAATGCTAATAATTACCTAGTTTAGCCGTAGTTTAGCCGCTGTCTACGGCTAAACTGGGTACTTATTAGCATTTGTGAATATATTTCAATTAAATTTCTAATTTTTTTTTGTTACCTTACTACCCTATGCGTGCAAACTATAAATTCTGGCTTAGAATTCCATTGGTGGTATGTTATGTAATATCTCGTTTGTAACCATATCCAGTGAGTTCCCTTGGTTAAAAATCTATAGTAGCAAGAGGTCCCTTCGCCTGTCTGCATCACTGAAAAACGTAAAATTGAGACCAAAAACCATGGCCATCTTAGTAATTTCCCAATTTCAGCAGCAATTACCAAACTCAAAGTATACTATTGCACACGTATTGTACATGATATAACATTACATGTGTACGCATTCATGTAAAGAGGGATTGGAAGTGATAAGATTCAGTTGAATGCTTACAAGCTTCATGACAAGTTGAAATTTTTTCTAAATCATCCACATGATAGTAATCGTAGCCAGAGGTTCCTAAAACTTCAAACGGAAGGTACCCAATTATAGGAAGGGCTCGATGGTCTAGAAATATGTAAATCCCATTAGTATTTTATTATTTTTAGACGTGTAAAAACACATTCATAAAATCGTAGTCTACCTAGAAATAAGAATTTCCATTCCAATGAATGCCGAGATGAGAATTCATGTTTTGCAGAGTTCACCACGACCTAAAATAAATAATATATTTAATATATTATACATATAATACCATATAGTATGTACTACACCATTAATACATGTAAAATAAAGTACAAAAACATACAGTCATTTCTCTCAGTAGTTCACAGTCCACTAGTCTGAATAGTCCAACGAAAACGTAGCTTGAACTGCTACTCGAGCTACTGGATGCTTGATCGTCAATTCTTTCAATGGGACTCTCACTGCCGCCTACATAAATAATATTATTTCATTCATATATAATTAACATAATTGACTATTTACATATTCACAATTTAAACAGACTTAGAAGACTATGGGACAGAAAATAAGTCACTTACTATTCGAATCTGAATTTGAGTTCCAACACTTGAAATGTCCATAAAACCTGACCCGCTGAAAAGTTTTGGAGTCTTTGTGTACTTCCAAACCGCCAAGTCGAAGATTGATGACGGCAGAATGTTCTTGGAGTTCTCGGGTAACGTCATTAATGGGATTCATGAGTAACTTTTGTATGATTGATTGATCCTCAGTATCAGGGGGTGTCAAATCAAAAATTGTACTATTCAGTAGGTCACTCTGAAATACACATCATCAACTTATTTCTTCAGTATTACTCAAATGATAAGCTGTATACACACAATACACATTATCAATGAGTTCATTAATTAATAAAATAGTACGTAATTATGTATGTGGTAATTATTTAATATAATTTTTATCCATGAAATAATTTTTTTTGTCCATAAAAGTCCGAAAGTTGCAGGTTTTTTTTTCATAAAACTGGCACATCACATTTCCCATGTGACACACATATGAGTGAACAGTGTTCACTAAACACGAGACTCGGATAATTCCGCATGAAAAATTTAACTCATATTTGCCAGTAAGTGTATTGGTTCTAGATAGGTAGTAGTCTAGCCATTGCTACACACATTAGCTTTACTTACAGGTAAATGTCCAAGTCGTTGGGTCACAGTTTCAGAAACATATAGAATGGTCCCATCACTTGAAATCACCTGAAATTAAAATATTGATTATTACAAACTGAATAGTTGTTCTTATACTTATAGCGGTTAAGATGATTATAGAAACTGAATGAGTAAACAAAATTCTTACCATGATGAATCCATCCAAACCCTGTAATGACAAAATAACAATGCAATTATATTATGTATTGATTGATTTGTGTATATAAAAGTTACAGACTGTCTTATCAAAGACTCACTTCCAACATTAAATGTGTGAATTCGTCATTTGACAGGAAGGGTGGCTTCCAACTTTCAGAGACACCGTTTTGAATTTGTGACTGCACAGCCATATCTGTACACGTTTATAAGTACAAAGTAGATAAGTATAAGTATACAAAGTAGATACACAAACTTAAAGGTAACATGATGCACATGACGATAAAAATGTAAGTTACCATTTTGAACTTTAATGAATGAGATTGTCCTGTCATAAAAGAAAGAATTCAGATAAACGTCACACATAATATAGATAAATATTATATTTTTAGGGTCAGCATGAACTCAGGGTGTTGTGACGACCGAATTTTTTGATCCCCCCTGGACGGAGTGATTATGATTAAAAATTGTTTCTGAAAAATGTTGACTATAAAATCATGGACAAGCATACGTAATCCCTCCCTTTACTTCGGTCATGTCATGAAGTTCTTGACGATTCGACACCATGAGTTCATATGGATTCCTTCATCTTACCAGCTTGACCCACAAAATGTATAATATTTAAGTTTTTACAGCTGCTAGTAAACGACTCCTTTGACGATTACCGTTGTAGGACAGTACTCTTGTCCATTTTTCTCGATGAAGTAGACGACACCATGGAACACAACTCGTGAATAAGACTATTGAATTGATCACGTCTCTTCTTTCTATGAAATGATAAGTAAATGATAAGTCAGCAGTTTCACGTGTATCATTGATTTAGAAAAGATAATTATAAATGGAAACAAGATGCAAGCTCGCAGGCAGGGTGACCACTTTGACCAGTCTCAATTACGGGACTAGATGCCCCGAAAAATTAACTATATCTAGTGCTTGCCATTTCACTTAATAATTTGTTACATTTTTAAGCTCAATTCCGGAACAAATGGCCACCCTGCGGGCCGCAGGGCACAATTACAATTAACAATCTCTCCCCTTAATTTATATTCAGTAATTTTATAAGGCACAAACTACCCACACAACCCAAAATGTTCGTCTACACTTTAATTTATTTTTTACTACATACTTTTATTTATTTGATTTTTTTTATTAAATTCATTTTCAAAAGTCAACAAATAATTAATTACAATTTTTTTCAAAAAAGTCCTTTTTTTGAACAAATTAATTGTTTTTTCGTGTTACAATTAAAAATAAAGTGCCCGTTGAAAAGTTTTGACAATCTTTTCAGATTTCTTGTTCCGTAGGCTTATGTAGACGAACATTTTGATGTGCAGGAAATGTGTTTGTTCCAAAATTGACTTTGCATACGAAATTATGGACAGAGACTTGTAAATAAATTGTAAATTATAATCTATTTAAAATAGAGAATATAGTGAATACTCACTCAGACAAATTTCTCGATCTCCTCTTGGACTCATCACGGTCTCCTTCTTCAGTTGGATCACCATCACTATAATAACAGTATGATATTAAATTATATGTATGACGGCATATGACTTCAATTGTACCCAATTAAGTAGTGCTCAAATCAAATATTTAGTTGAGTCAGGTAAATAAAATTACAAAAATACAATAAATATTTTATCCTTAGAGTATTTCTATAAGACAAAAGTCTTTGTATATACTTTAAGAATACGTATCCCTTAAATGAGATTCCCATCACATTTTACCAAAAATGTCCTTAAAAAGATACTAAAATTTACATTTATTATTATAATATGTATGTACCAATGATCATAGTTTCATTATTAAAAAACTTAATCATAATAATAAAGTTTGTCATGAAACCTTATTATTTGAAATCTTCATCAACAAATTATGTATTATTTATCTAATTTTAAATCCTGAAATGATCAAAGTTTTTTCAAAGCTGTTTCAGCTTAACAGTAACAGCTTTAAAGGAGTTAAAGTACGGAAATGTTTCAAAACTTAGAACGTCTAAGCACATTAAGACTCTTAATTTAAGAATCAAAAGACTTGCGTTCTTCAAGTATGATAAAATGTGTTTTTTTAAAAATGATAATACATAATTGGGATTTCAAAAAATTTATTAGCAATTTACTTTACTTTACGATTAAGTCAAGTTTGCACAATCTTCTTTAACTTCTTAACTCAGCTGTTGACCTCTCTCTCACTCTTCTTTTGATCTTGTTTCTGTGAGTCAGTTTTTTAACAGTTAACACGAAGATTATATTTTTCTTTTGTTTCTTCTGATTTTTTAAAAATTTAAAAAAAAATTTTGGAACAAGAAAAGGGAAAGGAGAGACTTACAAAGATCTCCTTGCTGAGCCTTCACTCATTTTGTCCCTTGATGACCAAATAGTCCTTTATTTAGTTCCAATAGGGTGGGGAGGGGGGAGGGGAGGGGGGGGGGGGGGGTGAGTAGGGTCCACTTCAAGGAGACACCACGATTTATTGAAATTTTTTTTTGTTGATTGTTAAAGTTTCATAATAATCAACCGGTGAAAACAAAGGCCCCGTTCAATGTGACATGTGTTCTCTTGTCCTCTTCCCAGAAGATTGTGACGAGAAAACTAATTAATGGTGTTACTTATAGGTAAATATATGAATAGTTACTAATTGAATTAAAATTTATAACATGTGTTTAGATCGTGCGGTGAGCAAAAAATTTGGTCTGTCTGTGGCTTCGACAAAAAAAAACATTTGAAGAAATAATTTGAGCAAAATGATGTTTCTTTTAACGAGGAAAGTGACACATTTTGTTGTGACTTGAGAGTCCTGATCTCTTTGAAAGGGAGAGAATGAATGAAATGACCGTGAAAGAATCTTTGTAATGTCAGTTTAGTAGTATAGTACCTAAGTTGGAGTTGGAGGGGAATTAAAAATAATTAGTACGATTGGCTTTTTATACTGAGTCGTAGAATAGAGGAAATAGTTTACTGATAGCCATAACTAAATAATAATACATTCGAAGAGAGCCGAGTCAATGTTTTTGTCAAGTGTGAAATAACATTCTACATGGAGATGATGATTGGCTCTCTATCTGTCTGACTTGTAAAAAATTTGAGAGAGAGATAGTGAAATTGTTGATGGTGTCACTCTCTTTACTTTTCACTATGTATGTATTTAAGTAAATGTACTCGTCTACGAGAAATTACTAGAACTCTGTGGAGGGTTCAAATACAATCAACTTGGTGGATCCAAGAAACTTTTTAAATTTCCTAACACGCTTTAATAATAAATCCAATTGAGTGGAGAGCGTCAAAAAAATATATTTTACAGGTAGACAAAATTATACTTTTCCCTCATTATCTAGCCTACATTTTACTATTATTTAATAATATGAAAGCACTCTATTATGCTAAATCTATGAAAGCGAGCAAAACTACAATAAAAGCTCCTTCTCTCCCTTTTTTTCTTACAAAAGTTTTGTGTTTGGCCTGTACACAATATTGTGATGGGTGCAAATCTATACTACCAAGGAGAATGACTACCTTGATGTAACTTTTATTAATGTCCCACTCAACTGTGCGCAGAAAAGACACGTGGAATATGTATCCTGTTGTACATGTCTACCGTATTCACTCAATTATTAACCTTGTTGAGGCCACTGGCCTCGTATATTACCTTGGTCAGGGGGTCTCGGTATGAATTGTACGTGTTATGAGCCGGGGCTCATAATTCTAGGCAACACGGTGGCAATGTTGTGGAGAAACAAACTTTCCCCATTTAGATTCTAACAGCGACGACTCCAACAGGTCACACTAAGTAAATAAGTTGTCTGTCTAATGTAATATTCATGATGAATATATTTATCCAGTTGAAATATTTACTCTCAGCCCAAGAACAATATAAATTATTCTCGCTATTCACAGTTTTACTCACAGACATTTCTCCCTGGGGATCCTCAAAAGAGTTGAAACCAATGAAGAGACCAGCCAACTTTTCCATATTTCTTCATTTCTTTTTCATTATCTCTCAATATTTCTTTCCATATTCTTCCCACAAAATCTCTACACATGACTATTTTATGTACAATTCATTACACCACTCTGTGGATGCACAAGGGAAATGTCTCAACCCGTCCATTTTCTCCATGAATCATGAATCGTTTTCTTGGGACATAATTTTACCCCTCTCAAAGAGGAAGGAGGAGAAAATCATTGTAGGATTTTCACCTCGAACTTTCTCTGTCATAAATATTTTTTGTGAGGGAACTACGTCAGTCATTAGGTCTGAAATCAACACCGTCATCATTTCTTCCAGGTAGTGAGTGTCTTTCATGTGTTTTGCCGTACAGTATTGATTGAGGCATGTTTAGAAGTACAATACAGAGAAAGGGAGTGGGATTCGGGGAAAACTGGATGAAACAATTTTTTGTATTTTGATTTTTCAGATCAATAAGAGAGCTATTCAACAAGTTCTCTCTTGTCTCTTGACTTTTACCAGAGTTCTTCTCCTTCCTCTCTTCTTACCAATTCATAGATCATGCCTGACAGGAACTGGAACCTTCTGGATTCTACTCCCCTCCACCCCACCTGTCTATATCAAATTTCCAGTCTACCAAAAGAATCATTTACATGGAGCACTCAATGGTGGGAATATCATTCAAAATAAAAAACACTACGTATTCACGAGTTTACAGAGTTTGTAATACAAACATGAAACAGAATGATGCTTATAATATGTACATTGTATACCTTTCTCTCTCTACTTTTCTGATGTTTTTCTTTTTATAATAAAGCCATTTGACTCCTCCTCCAACGAACATGTGAACTAGAATAGAAGAGAGTCTTGTTCGGTTTCGTCCAAGAGGGAAAGGCAAACACACATAGC
>JAQIVZ010004291.1:0-10474 GCA_034700945.1 Arrhopalites spinosus
CTCTATTATTTTTACCGCTACGGGCATCAAATTTACCTCCACTTTCATTAAAATTACCGCCGCCGAAATTAGCGTCCTTTTTATTTGACCCTTCTTTTGCTTGAATAATTTTTTGAATTTTAAATTCGGGTAAAAAATGACCCGACGGGTCGTGTTGAAATTCGGCGATCAAATTTTGACCCAGCCTTAATTTTGACTTGGAAATAATTTAGGGCCCCAAAAGAAAAGGAAATGGGGGGTCTACACCAAAGAAGAAATTTTGTTGGTGACAATGCCCGTCTCGGTGTACATCGGAGCTGCTCTAACCAGTCGCTTTTTTTTGGTGGTGCAGGAGACCCCTCCAATTCAACTTTTGTACACAATTCTACCCCTGACCTACCAAACAAAGTTGATCTTTGTCCTCTCCCATGTTCTCGAATGCCTGGTGTTCACCATGAACGTGGGTACGTGGACCTTCTTTGTGTCCATTTTGCTCCTCTTTTTCCTCAAATGTGAACACGACTGCGACCAAATTGTAGAGAATTTGAGGTAACTTTAACTTTAAATGTTTTAAACGTAATTAAAAAATAATTTTTAATTAAGGACACTGAGGACTATAAATGAGTCGCTAATTAGACGGACAATGGATCATTTGAGAAGACACGGAATGTTAATTGGATTATTTAATTATTCATTGGCTAATGTTATTTACGTCAACAAAATAAATAATTTGATTGTCTCCATCACGTGCTCCTTCACCGCCATTAAAAAATGGGGGGTCAATCCCATGCTCGGGGGTACTTGCGCCATCTTTGGGGTCAATTATATCATCTATTTTTGCTTCATGTATGATCGAGGTACATTTACCTGAAAAATGGCGGGAATATTGTTTTAAAAATTTAACTTTAATAGGTTTTTTGATTCCTGAAAAAATGCGGGATGCCAAAACTCAAATTTTGATCACAGCAAAGGCCAAAGAGGTCAACATTCCTACTAGAGAGATGGTGAGGGTGCTGAGGTCAATTCAAAATGTGTCAATTCAAGTGGGCCCTTTTTATAAATTGGAGAGGATGACCACCCCCTTGTTCATTAGCTTTGTCATTTTTCAAGTGTCCGGTCTTTTGTTGACCTTCCAAAATAAATTGACCTCTTAAATAATATTTTGAGAATTTTTCGTGTCATTTTGATAAATTATGAGGGCGGACCATGTGGAAATATGTATTTAATTTGTGTTTAAAAAATATTTAATGATGCTAATTAAAATAAATTTAATTAAAAGTTGATGATGAAAATGACCTCATATTTTATTATTTTATTTTGATTCGTTTTAAATTTAAATGTAATTAACAATTAAATTTAAGAAATGACCAATTAAATGAAAATTGTCATTCAAACTTGGTTGTGGCAGGGATCCCATTGAAAATAAAATCAACCAAAGAGACCTGAGGGGTCTTCGATGAGGTCGAGATTGCATCCAAACTAAAATAAATTGTAATTAAATATTAATTAAATGTTAAACCTTCATATAAAATAATTGGCTTACTTCATGGCTCGTTCTGACGAGACACCGGAAGTTCATTCCAGCTGTAATGCACTCATCCTCCCCTGGATTCTTGGACAATCGGTTATCTGTAATTTAGACAGAAAATTGAGCATCCGCGCCATCTAGTTTTTTTTGTAATGGTGATTAATCATGTGACTTATTTTAAAATGACGTACACTCAGTGATGATACAGTCTCGGAAAAGTGGTTTAACCTCTTTCCACAATTTTTTGTCAGCGAAAAATCTTTTGGCAATTTTGAGTAGCCGTTTGACACTTTCCCAGGAGCCATCTTCTTGGAATGTCCCAATATGGTCGTAGGCGCAACGAACTGCGCACTGAAAATGTCATACAAATATTTTAAACGTCATGTGACATTGGCAACACTGCCATCTCCTGTAGAGAGCAAGAGCTGGCAGTCAAAATCATATCACCCGACCCGAGGCCGAGGGAGATTTTAAAATGTATGGACTTACGCTGCCAGTCTTCTTGGGACAGTAGAGTTGACGAACCAATTTCAAATATTGGCGGCAATTGTGGAAGTCCTTGCAATTCTTCTCGCCTTCAACTCCGGCCTGTCAAAAAAAACAATTCTATTTAACTATTTTTCACTATTCCCGCTTCCACCAATTTGACAGCCAAACTAAGATGGCGGCGACATTATTTCAAAAGGTCTGTGTAATTAAGATAAATAGGCCGCCGGTATATTTTCATGTGGAAAAGTCGGGGCGGCCTATTTTAAAATTTATTTTTTGTGTTTTTTCAAATTTTTGAATCAAAATTTGAAAATTTTACGGTACCTCAGTAAAGGCAAAAACCCCCAAGAAGATGAGGGTAAAGGCCAAAATAAATTTTGACATTTTTGTAAAATGGTGGCGTTTAGTTTTTCAAGTTAACTCAACGACGACAGGATTGTGAATGGGAAGCCTCTTGATTTTTCTTGAAAATGTAATCGCAATTTAATTTACAGTTTAATTTTGGACATAAAATTTAAATTACTTCCACTTCCCAAAATGTCGGGACAAGTCAACTTTTTTTGGCCGAAGGAGGAAAATTGGATAGGATATAATCAACTGGAAAAATTTTATGAATGGCCGCTGCGATGTGCGGCACATCATGCGCCATTTCTCATCTGAAATTTAACCATACAGCCTCCCGCAGTGACATCTGAATGAGTGGGCCCATTTTAAATTGACCCGACCAAACCAAATTGATCCGAATGCAAATTCTTTGGTGTTTTCGTGACGTTGTATTGACCTGGGTCAAACAAAGGTCAACCTTTTTAAGTATTTTATTTGTGAATTTTTCTTGATGATTTTTCGGCCTTCTTTTTTTCTGACTTATAAAAATTGCGGGAAACAAATTCTTTGTCATCTACTTTCAATTAAATGAGGTTTAAGGCACTTAATTTCAGCTGCCTTGTCCCCACTGTGACATAATTAAACCATAAACTAATTTATTTGTTTATTTTATGGTCAGTCAGGCAATTAAACAGGACAGCGACATATTCGTTGAAAATTTGAAACTAAAAAATGAATATTTAAAAATAATTATTATAATTATGAATTTTTATTTTTATGAACGAATTATAATTATGCCCTATGGCTTCATTAATTAATTTGGGCCCTGTGTCGAAGAATTTTCAACATTTCATCGTACAAGAATTGGTTACATTTTTGGCCCCATTTTCGTTTACACTGCCGAAACTGAAAATTTCTAATTCCAAAAATCCCACAACTGAACAAATTCAATAGAAAAATGTCCAAGTTTAACATAAATTGACAAAAAATAATTGTGGTCAAAAATTGCACAATTATCCAAGTTCACCAAAAAAACAACTCCAAAATGTTTGGTAATCGTTCTAAACCTTAACTAAACAACAATCAACTTTATAAAAAATAGCCGGACCACGCACACGCAGAGAGTGAGGCCTAAAATTTGACCGAAGACGAGGGAAAAACGACCAAATTTTTTCATGGGCATATATTTGGAATTTGTGACCGCATTTGGTGGTTTTTTTTTAAAATTCTCCCAATGAAGTTTTGGCGGGGATATTTCAGTTTTGGTGAATTTACCAAGTCTTTCACCTCATGTGACAATGGTGGGCAAAACCAGAATGAGAATTGGAAACTACGCCCATTTCTTTGACTTTAACCGCACAAGCGGAATAGAATTGAATACTCACAGGGGCGTCCATTTTTCAAAATATTTCCTGAGTCCAAAGTTGACTCCTCCCCCCGCCTACCGACCCACTAGTCCCAATTTCAATGAGAATTTCTTGACTTGAATTAATTGATCCATCTCTAGTTTATTTTTGGATTGTAAAAGTATGCAAAAATAATAAAATTTTCATTAAAAATGTTTAAATCAAGTTTATATTTTACTCTCATTTTATACTTGCCGCTATTCCCTGGTCAAAATATATCACATGACCTCACTAACATCATTCAAAATATTGACTTGAATTTACTGGGAGAGAATATCATTTTTTGTGGAAACATTGCCCAATATTTTTGTAAAAAATTAGTTTAATTTATTTTGAAACGAGTGGTTTTAATTGAATTTTTTTGCAATTTAAAAGTTCCCACCGGTTTGACCACCAAGAAATTGGCAGTCCAATCAGAAAAATGGATTTTACTTGAAAAGGACAGCATTGAACGTGTCACTCTGATGGAAGATGGAGCCTCGGCCACAGTTTTTATATTTTGTTCAACCATTCAAAATTTTATAATTATTTTTGAGAAGGTAATTAATTAGTTTTCATAATTAAAATTGTAATTGTACTTTAATTAGAATTTGATTGTAGGTGACGAAATTCATAAATAGAGCAAAGAGTTCCAGTTGGACGGACAATCAAAGAATAATTTTACTGACTTGGCCCAATGACACAAATTCAGAAAAAGTTGTGGAATTTTTACAACAAAATTCCCAAATAAAGTCAAACGCGCGCCTTCTTCAAAAACATGAACTTGTGTACATTGTCATACTAAAATCTGCGACAGTAGGAAATAATTTGGATATAATTGAAATGTATCGAATTAACAAGAATGACTCGACATGTAAATTAGTTCAAATTCAAAATAAACCGCCACATGTGACTGACCTCTTGCGAATCTCTCCAAGAAGAAACAATTTTTTTGGTGAAACTTTGAAAGTTTTGGCTATGGTAAAATTAATATTAATTTTAATTAAAATTTGGTTTAAAATCACAATTGAAATGTGTATAGTGGGACTTTGAAGAAGAGGTTCATGTGACAAGAAGCGCAAACGGCGCAATAGAGTTTGTAGGGGGCGCTTCGTATAAAATATTATTAGATTTTGTCAAAGTTTTAAATTTCACGTAAGTTAAATAGAACTAATAAGGAAAGTTTAATTTTAATTAATTGATTGAAATTAAAAGATATTTTCCTGTTAATGGGACTGGTTGGATAACCAATAAAAATGGAAGTTTGACGGGGATTGGCGCTCAGGTTTTGGATGAAAGCGCTGACATTTGCATTTCAACTGAAACAATGGACCATTTCCGAGTTGTTCAGCTTCAATTTTTACCGCCAGTTTCTTCAACTGAAGAGTAAGTGGCGCGCGGTGAGCGCGCGTATATTTGAAGCTGTTTAGTCTTAAAACAATTGTTTCTCTTTTCTCAAACATTTTATAACATAAACTTCAAACGGCAAAGTCCATCAAGCTATTGCGCACAAGTTTCCATTGCGCGTACTCGCTAATTTAATTTATAATTTTGGCACATTTTAAATTACAGAGCCTACATATTCTTCCAACAGCCCTCGGTCACTACAGGGCGCAACATTTTTTTTATGCCTTTCAGTCATGGCTTATGGTACGCCATCTTTGTCACGTGGACAATCTTGGGATTTTCAATGTTTTTACTTGCTCATCACAATACCCGCGCCAAATTTCTTCACCCGGGAACCTCAAAATTGTTTACTCGGTACCAGTCAATTATTGACAAATTCCCTTCTGTCGATTCTTTCCTTTGGATTCTCGGCGTGTTGTGTCAACAAGGTTAATTTTTTTTGAATTAATTAAAATTAAAGTTAATAAAGTGAAAATTAATTAGGATGGTGGACAAGCCCTTTAAAAATCCCGCTGCGGATAATTTTCATAACTAGTTTCATGGGGGGTGTCTTGATATACAGTTACTACACAGGGGCCTACATTTCCGCCATTTCTCTACCAAGTTTGCCAATAAAAGAGTACAACGATTTCAAACGACTTGGGTTCACTGTCTTTGTAAATCCCGCCAATTCCATTTATCTCATCGGATTTGTCCTGGTAAGAAACCCCAATGACTCCTTTTCCTCCATGAATGATCTTGATTATTGATTTTACAGCGGGAAGAGGAAGATGAGATACTAAAGCCGTCTGTCGGAGAATTTGAAAGTAATACAGATGCCATGAACAAGGTCATGGATCCAAATTCAAAAAAGGCGCATTTGGTTCGTCAAGATGGTTTCTATACTCCCGGTCTCGACAACTTTAGCGTCAAGGTACAACTTTTTTGCCTCACAATTTGATTTTGGCGCCCAATTCAATTTTGTAGAGACATTTTTGAAAATGAGTACTCTCTGATTTGATAGGAATTGTGTAAAGTTGAAAAAATGCGGGCAAAAAAACCTGCCCTTCTCAAAGACGCCATGTTTCTCCGAAAAGGGTCCGAGTATCAAGAATTGTTCTTTGTACAGTATGTTACAAATATTAGAAAATATTTCAAGGATAAAATTTGTGTAAAGAATAGATTGGTTGAATAGAAGTATCGCATTAATGGAGAGGGGCCTAATGAAGAAATATTGGCGGGAATATCAATTGAACACCCAACTCCGGTGCCTCAAGGACTCTCAACCCGTCCCCGATTTGTGGTTCCGAGATTGTTACTCATCCTTCGTCATCATCCTCACAGGTCACTTTGCCGCCCTTCTTTTCGTCTTCCTTGAGCGAAAAGTCCCTTCCAAGACACAAAATTAAATAATTTGATTTGTCACCAATGGTAGATGGAGCGGCCATGAAAGTATTATGGCTGACTTTGTCCCAATTAAAAAGTACAAAAATCCGAGAATCCTCATCCACCTGATTGAATATTTGATTTTGTATTTAATTTTGGTCAATTGTGACATTTCATAATGGCGAGATATTTACGGGTCATTTGGATTTTAGAACAAGTTTTTTGAAAGACTTTTTTTCAATTTAAACTGTAACTTGTACTTCTTGATATTTAATATTCATTTAATGAAAGTCAAAAAAGTTAGTTCATTTAATAAATGTGTTGAAATTAAACTTTTTTCGATCAGAGGATAAAATTGTCCAATGTTTTTTTATTAATTTAAATTGACAATATCTGAACAAATTGAGCATAATTAAACATTCAAAAATGACTAATTTATTAGCACTTCTATTCACAAAATAAAATATTAAGCGAAAAATATTTTCATAAATTATTTATGAAAATATTTTTCGCAGAAACAATTATTGTTTCTTCATTGACAAATTTTACAACATGGAGTCGTTTGGTCTTCAATATTGAATCATTGTCGATTTAGTTTCTGAAATTAAAAAAACCCAGATTTTTGTCAAAATTTCAAAATCTCGTTAAAATTTAAATTCTTTGTCATGACTACTTTTTAGTTGGCGGGAAATTCAAAATTTTAAGCTTACGTCCAAGAACTAATGGAAAGGGGTCTGCATCTGTAGTATTACTTATGAAGTCATCCTCTATAGTGTACATGCCAGTCGTGTCTTCATTGAAATTGGCCCCACTCTCCGCGGTGGGGATGGTCGTAGATGGCGTTGTCATCGTCGTGGTAGAAGTAGAAGTTGAAGCTGAATTAATTTTACCAAAAATAATTTTAAAAACTGTCTGAATTTGTCCCTCTTTATCCCAGGAACGGGATCAAGGACGTCTGATCGTGATGGAGAATTGCTAAAAATGTGAATTTACCCTCAAGGTCACATGGACCCACAGACCAATTGTTGTCATCCATGAAGAAGCCCATACCCATTTTTCCCATAGTGGTAAATTTTTGACTCTGACCACGACAATTTTTGAGGGTATAAACCATCACACAAGAACCGAACGTGTCAATGGCATCCGCATCGGTTGACCGGAAATTCAAACAAGTTGGCCGAGCCTCATTCTGACCGTTGAAAGTGGCAAGGATATTTGCTAAAAATATTCAAACTTTTTATGTTCGCGGGATCATTTAAAAATTACCGTTTTATAAAAATGGACAACAAAGATAATACTATAAATAATAACGTGATCGTTCATGTACGTACCATTCGATATTTCGTCATACAAAAGGGCTTTGGGAATAAAAGGGTCATGCCTTTGGCTTGGTGTAGGGGTCGTGGTCGTGGCCGCTTCTGTGGTTGTTGCATCTGCAATTTGTGACGATTTTACATGATCAATTGCAGGTCATACGATGCTTCCCATAATTTAAAATTACCCGCTTGTACTGCTCCACAAACGCCAACTGACATGATTGTGGAAAGTTGAGTGTCAATTTGAAAATGATCTGGACTTCCGGGTCTCACTGTCGCTGTCAATCCTTGACAGTTTGACTGGGAATAAATCTGGACACAGGTATCATGTGTGTTGACTGACTTGACTCCTCCATTGACCTCTACACAGTTACCATTTTTACGTGAATCGTATTTTTGCCTACTGCCTATTAAAAGATAATTTACACATTTAAATAATTTTTGATAATTAAGTTGTTAATTATAATTATGATAATTTTGAGGAATTTACCTTCCTCTTTCCTTTTGCTGTACATGTCCACCAGTGCTGAAAATTATAATACAAATTAATTTTGAAAGATTTAAAAAAATTGGGCGGGACAACAACACTAAATTTGAGACTGACCATAACAAGGGCCAACAGAGACATATTCTCCGGTAGATGGCTTTGGCATTGAAATTTCATCAGTCGTCTCAACTTTAAGCCAGTTTTCAGTACAACCCCGCCCACTAAAGAGTTTGACACAGGATTCATATGTGTCTATAAATTTGACCCCAGTTCCAAAGGTCAAGCAAGCGGGACTCTCTATTTCGTTGGGATTGTAGTGGTAGTACGGGGGCGGGGCTACATTTTGAAAATTAATCACAATTTTAAATGTTTTTCAAAATATTATTTCATAATTTTGTAAAATTCTTACAGCTGGAGTTTGCACCGTAAAGTATGGCCCGTGGGATGGATTTGTCTGTCAATGAGGCTAATTTGGGGGTGCTGTTGTTTGTATTGCCACAGGGTCCAATGGATAAATTATCGTCGTCCAATTGAGGGCCGACATTTTGGCGCCCATTTGTCTCAAATTTGACCCCACCTCCACGACACCGCGACATTTTGTAAAGAAGGACACATGTTCCATTGGTGTCAATTTCGTCAACATTTGTGTTGCGAAAATTCAAACAAGGGGGATTCTCTTTCCTTTGGGTATTGAACGTGTAGAGGGGAGTCTCTAATTAAATTATTTTATTTTATTGTAAAGTTAATTAATTGGGTCTTTAATTTAAATTACTTACGATCTCCAATATTATCGTAAAGCAAGGCGAAAGAAATATTTGAAATTGGGGCTGCCGTCCGTTCTGTAAAAAATAAATAAAGTTATTTTAATTAACTTTTTTCATTGCACCAAATAAATCTGAATAATTTAATTACAAAATTTAATTACTTACGTGAAAAAGATGGCGTGTTATTATCATGAGGAATATTTTTTAGAATTCCCTCAAGTTTTGTCACTCGAACTGTCAACATTAAAAATTAATTTATTATTTTTAGAAAGATTAATTTTCAAATCCTCAAAATTTAATATTACCCTCATGGTCTTGAATCATTGTCGTCACGTTGACATTTTTGGAGGTCAAGAGGTCAAATTTTTGTCTTGTTTCTTCTTCAAATTCTTTAAATTCAGATTTGAGTTCCCTCACCAACAGGTTGGCTTGGTCTGAATTATTTTGCTCGGACGTGTCAGATTGGGCGGGAATTGATACTGACTTTACCTGACCTTGAAAAGAAATTGTCACATTTAGGTCAGAATTTCTCAGTACCGAGGATGAGGTCAAAGTAGTGAAAGCAAAGAGAAGAAAAAATGGAAATTTTAATTTATTCAACTCCATTTTGAAGTTAATTCAAAAAAAAAAAATAATTAAATTTTTAAATGTCCAGCTGAGTTAAGAGTAAGTCACAGAAATTTTCACAAGAGGAAGGCAAAAAAGAGTGAATAAAATTGACTCAATTTTGAAGAATTTATTTGGTTTCGATTTGGCTTTATCTAACTTAAAAAATGTTGAAGAGGAAATATTTATTTTCTGAAGAATTTAATTCTGTGGAAATTAATCATCGCACTCCATTAATCATCCGACTTGAGTCCTTTCGATAAATAAAAAAATGCATCTTTTTGCATCTTCTTTATCAAGTTTCTTGTTGCAAAAAATATTGGAACTTGCACAAAATTAGCAATGTTTCTGACGTTTGTACTGATAACGTCCGTCAATCTTTTTGGAATTTCTCACGAAATTGATTTCATAAGAACTTAATTTTAATTAGAATAATAATTAGTAAATATAAATTTATAGTTGACTTGAGACGTAGACTCAGCTTGAATACAATCTACAGGAAAAGGGCATCCAGGATGGAGGACGTCACGTCCTCCATTTTTTGGTCTGGTCACCTTTGAAGGCCCATAATGCTCTTTAAATAATATACCGTGTAATGTTGTGTGTAATTTACACAAAAAATAATTCCAAGATTTTCCAGGTGAATAAATTTGAAATTTAATGACCATTTTACGAGACCATATTCATTTTAATTAAGGGGAAATATTATTGGCACCCTTAGAATTTAGATGACATTATTCATTCTAACTTAGAATGAATAATGTCATCCTTAATAATAAATATTTTTCACCCTTAATGATCTCACCCATAATGTTTGTATTTTC
>JAQIVZ010004292.1:0-10464 GCA_034700945.1 Arrhopalites spinosus
TTCCATCAATTTTATCTTCCTTTTACATTCGTTAAATAAAACTAATTTAAGCGCAAAAACTTGAATTAACATTAAACGTGTCTATTAATTACTGTAGGTACAACAAAAATAATTTAAAAAATAAAACGGTAATTAGTTATTATTGCATAAAGTTATTGCCAATTTAATTCCGTCAATATTAGTTTAATTTAGCAAATATTTAACATTAGTTTTTTAAGTTATTGGTTTATGCGGAAGTATTGAATTGTCAGTTGGCTTGACAGAATTACCAGAAAAGCATGGACAGCAACAAAATCTTCTTTCCTACAAATTAGAAAAAAGACGTCAAAATTTAATTTTTATTTGCACTTCCATTCCATAATTTGACCTTTTCAGCTCAATCTTGTTACCTTTTGAAAGGTGACCTGTTTTTTCTTTGGATATTTTAAACTGCCATCATCACCAGCATTGAAAATATCAAATCCAATGGGACGACGGACCTTTGTCTCCTTGTCTTTGTCATTTTGTCCATTTTTAACCAAATCATTATCCCAATCCCCAAAAATCTGCGCGCCATCACAATCACTCAAAACTTTACTATTCAAATCCTCAAAAATGGCGCCATTATCCTCATTCCCAACAACAGCAAGACTGTACAAGTCATCAAAGACGGCGGTACTATTCAAATTATTGAAAGTAGTTTGACTTGAATCTCCTACAACTTGTGATGAATCCAGATCTTGAAAAATAAGTTGACTATTCAAATCATTAAAAATTGCCTGAGGCTCCCTTAAATTCCCACCATTATTAAAGTCCCTCGTAGTCACCATACTCACTATGTCCTTAAAAAGAAAGTTGGGATTGAGGTCACTGAAAGTTGAAGTGGGGTCAAGATCATTAAAAAGAGTCTCATGAGGATTTAAATCTTTGAAAATGGAGCCATCATTCAAATCCTCCAATTTATGGTGGACTTCATTCCAATAACTTTCAAGGTCATTTAAAGGCGCGCGAGAGTCCAAATCTTGGAAAACTGCTTGATGATCAAAATCCTTAAAGACAGAGGGTGTGCTCAAATCTTGAAATATTTTTAAACTTTCCCGCCCATCACCATCAGATGATTCAACCGGGCGGGAATATAAATCGTCGAAAAGGGCGGTATTATTCAAATCATTGAAATTGTTGTGACTGTTCAAATCAGCAAAAATTGAAGTCTTCTCAGGATTGGGATCTTCCTGCACGTGATCATGATCCGGTGAGGGGGAGGGGGCTGAAACAGGCGAATTTGTCATTTTGGTTTAATTTTTTGGCGCTTAATTTTAAATCCTGAATTAATTTTGAAACCAAACTTTATTGGAGTTAAGAAATGACGTCTCTCATATATCCGACTATTTCCGCGTAGTTCCATTTAAGTATCAAAAATACAGAAGTTGGTTTATGGAGCACAAAATGGGGACGTAGAAGATAATTAATTAATTTTAATTGATAGCCCCAAATTTGATTGCCAATTGGCAATTATTTTAATTTTTATCAGGGAAAATTAATCTGAAATTAATTTCTAATCTCAGTCTTGTATAAAGTTTATCTTTAAAAAATCAGAAATAATTATTTTGGGACTGGGAAGAAGACGGGGAGGGGGAAATTTTTGACGTCAATGAAATTTTGTCAATAAAATGAAGTCAAAAATCGATAAAAATAATTTGATGCAATAAACATGCAAAGAATAAAATAAACCGCCACTCCTCTGTGTACCTCTTTGAGGATTTGAGGCGGAATATTTCATTTTTTGGATAAATCACATGGTAGACTTTATTTGACAGGAGTAGGACAAAAACTGGCATACATTTAGGCAAAATGGCATGCAAAACTTTACATGTGTACAAAACAAACAAATTATAATTTGTAAAGAAAGTTATGTCACAAAAATATTGAAACGTAGAAATAACAACAATTTTGAAAAAAACGTCGTATTAAATTTAATTCGAATCAAATTAATTTCTCTGAAAAATAAAACCAATTTTCAAGTTTCTCCTGTTGACCGAAATGGACTCCCAGAAATGCCCATATTTGTTAAGTAGTCGCAATAATAAATTATTATTATTAATAATAATTTATTTTTGCAATATTTTCAAATAAACATCGGAATTAATTCCTACCAGTCATAGAATGGTAAAAATTAATTTTAGCCAATCATGGTCAAATAGAAGTCGTACAGTAGAATTTGGAAAAGGCAGTAATTTTAATGGACTTGTCTCTCTGCATGCATGGACATGTTTCGCTTGTGTAGTTTTTTGTGGAGAATCAAAGTCCTTTTTTTTCTCTCCACAAAAAGTACACAACGTCCATCATCGACCTTGGACAAAATTGGGCTCCATTAAAACCCCAAAGAAATTGCTCACTCTCTATCTTGTTGTGGTCCTTGTACATACAATTATTCTGTACTAATGGAATCATGAAACCAAATGGAATCATTTCCATTATTTTGTCATCTTGAAAAATTAAATTTGTGCATGTCCCCCACTTGAAAAATAAATAACAAATTCAAAACTCCAGTCTGTGGACAATTCCAGCCGTAATCAAATTCAGACTTACCTGGACTTTGGAGGTAAGTTTAAATTTAATTTATCTTTAAAGAGAGTGTCGACATTGCATTTCATGTCATGCAATAATTAAATTGAAATACATTAAAATTAGCCATTATTACACAAGACAAGAGGGGACTATCGCAAATAAATTGCATGACCTTGACAATTGATATGAATTGGCAAATTGATGTGAAAATTAAAAATACAAATGATAAAAATTTTACATTGTCAATCTCATTCACGTGGAGCGTGTTCCCTCACAGTCACTTGCAAAGTTAGAAATTAATTAGCTTGTGCAATAAATTTAAATTAATTTAATTACAGGTAAACGACAATTTGGCAATGTCGCAAATTGGTGTAAGATGGCAAACATTTCTCAAAGATCTTTGTATTCTGTCAACGGGGACTTTCATCCTAACAATTCTACTTCTTCACGTGACACCCCCACGCCGCGGGTTTTATTGTGATGACCTCTCCATTCAAAAACCGGCCAAGTCGTCTACTGTTCCAACGTCCATTTTGGCCACCTTTAGTCTATTTATACCAATTAGTTTGATTGTCATAATAGAATTTTGGTCACGTGGAAAAGGACAGAATGTCAATGAGCCCGCCAAATTTTTGGGACTCCCCGCTCCGTTGTGGACAGTCCGAATGTACCGCGGGATAATCGACTTTATGTTGGGACTGTGGCTTAATGAAATACTGACAAATATTGCGAAACATTTTGTGGGGAGGCTGAGACCAAATTTTGTGGATATGTGCGGGCCCATGGTGGGAAATTTAAAAATTGGGGAGCATCCTTGTTCCATGTTTGAGACGTCTTACATTGAAAATTATACTTGTGCCAAAACAATGGATGATGCTAAACAAAACCGCCTCTCGTTTCCTTCAGGACATGCCGCCATGTCTACTTTTGCTATGGTGTATGCCTCCATCTTTTTACATGTACGGTTGGGTCATACAAATGGGCGGGTTCTGACATGGAAAATCGGATTGCAATTTCTCCTTTTGTTGTTGGCATTGTCCACAGCTGTTTCAAGAGTCATGGATCATAAACATCACCTGACTGATGTGATGGCGGGAATTATTTTGGGTAGTGTTATGGCTGTTGTGACAGCAAAGTTTATTGGAAAATTATTTAATGGGGAGTCCATGTTTATGACAAGACTGGCGGGAAAAAGTCTGTTGGATAAAAATAATAATTAAATATTTATCAGTATTTGCACTTCTGTCATAATTGTAATAATATGACAAAGAGCAATGTTAAATTTTAATTTTTTTGTCCAACGGGGCTTGCGCCTGTAAGGGAACAGGAGAGCACCTTCTATTTTTACTCACTCTCTCTTAGACTTTTGACTTGTATAGTCAGACTGTTAGTCTGACCATCTTTACTTTTATTAGGAATTAAATGTACTTTTATCAAATGGGATTTTGAGCTCAAGACTAAAATTTATTTTTCATCACAATAATTATTGTGTTGCCGATTTTTTGTCAAGACTTTCCCCACGGTAAATAATCAAGTTGAATTGTCACTTAAAAAATTAAAGGAAGGGCAATTAATGTTAAATAATTAAGGCAAGTCATTTATGTTTTATGTACAAAACAATAATTAAACTACGATTAAGCTACTTAATTGTTCTGTACAGTATTTGTAAATTATTGTTATTATTTAATTTCATTTAATTTTAAATTGGTTTAATAAAATTCCATGTGGCATGCCGCATGAGCCTGAAATAAACAATTTTGGAAATTGCTTGATGAGTTAAATAATTTAATCTAAATTAAATTTTAATTATTGATCATTCTCCGAAGGCAATTCCAATTAATTATCCATAATTCCCGACATTTTAAATTGAAAAAAAAATTTTTTTTGGCATTAAATTATTTCATTTCTATAAATTCTCCTACTACTAAATAAATAAGATGGACGCCACAAAGTAATTTTTAGAAGTCATTTAAATTTAAATTTGCAACAAAATCAGTACTATAATAGTTTTTAACACAAAATAAATTCCTTAAATTAATTTAATTTTTCAAATCCTGTACAAAAATTAATTATAATTGTAAAATTGTAATTAAATCCTTAATCTCTATTTTGTATTACATGTACAGGATTGGATTTAAATTTTAAAATTCAAAATTTTGTAGACTAGACTCACTTAAAGTTTAGAAAAATAATTTATGTCCACGTGATTAAATTTATTAAGACTGACATTATTTTTACTAGTCTTAGGGGTAATGGATGCCTCTCTTGGAGTTGGAGTGCGAGTAGTTAATGTTTGATTAAGATTAAAAGTAGATGGAATAACAATTACTTTACCTTGGACAGAATCTACATCACTATTGTCATTTTTTGTACAATTAAAATCACTTGGCCCCGCCCCATTACAATTAGTCTTTGTCCCTCCCAAACTTGTCGATATTGTTCCATTAGAGTTCATTGAACTCGTCTCCTCAAATGCCCTCGTCAACGTTTTTTCCCTCAATTTTCTTTGCTCTTCCCCATTGTTGTTAGAACTAACAGAATTATCGACGTAATTGTGATTAACGTTACGACAATTACAATTTTTATTATTTGAAGTCCTCCTTGATGCTACAACTTCCGGTGTGATATGGCCACTGGCACGATGAGGGTCAACTGCCACAACTGCATATCTCAGTTCTCGAATTCTGTCTACAAGAATAATTTTTAATTGAATTATCAATTAATCATCAAACTTACGATTAGTTAAGATTCCAATTATTATCATGATAAAATGAAACAAGACTCGATGTAAATAATTAAAGTAATTATAATTAAAATGGTGTACCAGGATTCGACGGAGAAATGGTCACTACAAAATTACGAGCTTGCCATTCCCTCCAAACTTGAATATGATATCTAAATTAAATTAAATTAATTTTGATTTATTTAATTAAAATTTAATTAATTAAATTTAACCTTGCAGCCACAAACAGCCAAACATAATAAGCAGCCAGTAAAGTTCCAGTTAAAGTTAACAAACCAATTGACGTCCAAGTTGAATTAGCGGGTTCTACTCCTTTATTTTTAAATTTATGATGACCCCGCCCTCCCTTAAGGTCATCATGTTGCAAGGGTGAGAGGTCAGGATGGGAGACTTTGGGATTGAGTGTCTAGAATAAAACTTTAGATGAAAATGAATTTATTGAACTAAAAAAAATTTAAATATAATTAAATTAAATCTGGCTCAAACTCAAGAGAGATTAGCAGAGAAAGAATAAGTTGTAAAATATTTAATTGTGAATTAAATATTTCACAAAAAGAAGAACAATTAAAAATATTCTGTGATAATCTCACTCTCTGTCCAAATTGATAGTGCATTGCTCCTACCACACACAACCAAGCTGAAATGGCGGCTAGAGGGGTCAAGATGAAGAAGCAGGCGAGGTCAAAGAATAAATTTCGAGTATCCGTCGGAGCCAAAGGATTCCTTATCCATGCGACAACACTCCGCCATCCTGTGTACTACAATTAATAATTAACATTTTAATTTTAAATCAAAATTAATTTGATTTTACTCTCGGCCTCCTTTCTGTTTCGTACTCGTGCCCACAAATTTCACAATTCGTTTTCGCCGACTCTCCTAACCATCTCTCCAAACAGACACGATGTACTTTACCCATGGATCCTACAAATTTAATTGTAAAGTGACCTCTTGACCTTTTAAAAAACATTTGGACTGACCTTTACATAAACAAGGTGACAAGAGAGTCATTCGACTTGAATTATCATGACAAATTCGGCAGGCATCTTCCAAACTTTCGTTACTAGTTCCATCTCGAATATTATTTGAAGGAGGAGGAGCATCAGAGTCATTGACATGGAGGTCAACTTGTTTGGTCACAATCTCCTCCAATTGAATTCCTTCATCTCGATTTGAGTCTGAACTGGAAACAATTTGAGATGATTTTCGTGACATGGGGAGGAGTCGAGATAATTTTGTAAGTTTTGATACTCCAGGGGACGATGACCCATTGACCTGAGTTTGAATTTTAGTGGGGTCATATATACTAATTACTGTGGAAATGGTTGACCCTTCGTCTTGTCCATGTGACTCCCCATTTTTGGAGCTAGAGTTTGAGGCAGAATTTAATTGTTCTTTTGATTGGACTGTGGGAGGAACAGCTGAGGAGTTGGTACTGGAAAAAATCATTTAGATTAAATTTTTAATTGTGTTTGAAATTATTTTAATTGCATTACAATTATAACATTTAATTTACCGTGAATTTAAACGAGATGGAGCAGAATTATTTTGATTAGATGTGTCATTTAAACTCCGGACCAAATCGGACATGTTACTCAAAAATGAGTTAATGTCCACCCCAATTAGTTTTAATTGTGATGGTCTTTATTTTAATTATGATTAAAACAAAAATGGAATCATCTTTATTTGTATTGAACTTCCAAAATTTTGATTTTTTTAAAAAACTGAACCAAGATAATTAAATTATTTATTAAACAAAACAAGAATTTTCTTCATGTCCATGACAACAAATGATATCATATTTTTCATCATATTTCACTTTTTTAATAGACTTGGGATTTAATTGTCAATTAAAAAGGGGTATTTTTATAAGTAATGGAGATGCTATTTCCTTCAAATTTATTGTACAAAAATTATTTACTTATTTAAAGATTGATTTAAGAATTAAATTCATGATTTACTTGCAAACAAAATTTTTCCATGTTTAAAATATTTGTATCCCATTGTCCTACAATTTCCTCTGATTATGTCACATTGATGACAATAAAAAAACATTTATTTTTAGCGTACCAACACAAATTAAAGAAATGACCACAGAGAAGATAAATTTTTGTACATTTTTGTCAATGACTCTCATTCTCATTCATCTTCGTCCTTCGTAGACAGCGACGATCCCATTAAAAAAGTCCAAGAAGTCTGACTGTCACGAAGGATATTTTTTGCATGTAAATTGTAATCTGCACATGCAAAATTCTCAAGTTAAGAATCGTAACCCAACCTCCCCTCAACCATCATACAGTCAGAAATGAATGCACTTTGCATATTTAAACCCTATTATATTTTACATTATTTAACATAATTTGGATACAACTATATAAACCCCATCAACTTTATTTAAATTTTATTTATTCAAAACAAGTACTTAGAATATGATTTCCAAAATAATTTTTCTAATTTTATCCATTCTCATTCTTGTCAATGGACAAAGAGGAAGAAATAATTGTTTGCGAGACGCTGTCTGTGCGTGCCCACTTGATTACCGGCCAGTGTGTGGGTTAGATAACCGAACTTACAGCAATGGTTGTGCCCTATTTTGTCAACAAAGATGTAGTCCCTTTAATAGAGGTGAATCTTTATTTTAATTCTCATAAATTATCTGTAATCATCATTCTCCATCAAAAACTAAAGATGGAAACATTCCCGTATATACTTGACGATGTAAACAGACGGGGGAAACATTGCTGGGAAACTTTACAGTTGAACATTGAGGACTGTGTACTGTGTATATAGTGAAGAATTTGTACAGGAATTTTTTTATTTTGTTTTAGGGCTAAGAATTTTCCATGGAGGGGAATGCCGAGGAAGGTTTAGAGGTTAACATCGAGAAAGAAATCAAATAATTCAAGGGAATGGGAAGAAGATTCAATTTGAATTCAGCATGGACTTCTTACAAGATTAAATTATTTTAAAAACTTCTCAATCCTCATTCTTTATTGGAAAATATTATAACAAAAATTTTTTGTAACAAAAGACTTTACAACTGTGGACATATGAGACCCTCCATGGATGCCATTCTTGGCATAATTTAATATTCTGGACAACAATTTTCATGTAATTGTACAAGCTTTTGTGACCTCTTCCATGGATTTTTTCAAAAAAGATAAAGTTTGACAATTGACCCCATGAGAATTAATGACCTCTTGATCATAATTGAAGAAGATGGCTGACTCCTCATTAAATTTGCAGGCTTGTGAAAAAATTTCCATTTTTTCTTGTTCAGAGAAGTTAATTTCATCTCCATGAATAAGTCGCAAGCCAATCACGTAGACAGAATAATAAGATTCCTTTAATTCTAAATTAAAATGTAGTTTGTCAATTATTGAGGAAAGAATGTATTAGCACATGAGATAATTGTATTGTAGTTTACATAAATGGTGTAGAAATTCTCAAATAATTAATTAAAAAATGATATTTATTAACTAATTTTACTACTGACAATTCTTAAAAGACAAGATAAAAAAAGTGATGTGACTTTTTGAATTTATCACTTTAATAGTATGGGTCAACTTTTCCATCCTGTAATTTAAAAGCATGTTAACTGGCCTTGATGATGGGCATAGTCACGTGGTGGCTTTTTACACAACTGGCCCTGTCCCTCATTGTAGACTTCAATGGATCCATATTACCAGACACAAATTTAATTGGGTTGGACGTCCCATTTGCCGCCCTTTTTGGTTTGAGTCTTCACATGGGCCTTTTTGGGTGTAAAGCAGCGGTCGAAATCCAGCACAAATGTCGCATGAAAAAAATGAAGGGCCCCGAGTTGGAGTCGAGGGAATGTGAAAAACAAAAGGGGTGTGGCCTCACTCAAAATCCGGATACGACGGAAAATTTGGATCTCATTGTCATTTTTTTCGTCTTTCAACTTGGAGAACGGGCTAAAATTTTTGTCGCTTCAATTATTTAATCTTTAATTAGTTTCAAGTTTTTTTTTGCATTTTTTCGTACAATTAAAAAATAATTAATTTAATAATATGAATAATTTTATTCTATAAAATAATAATTACTTCAATACTTCGGAATGATCACAAAAATAAAATAATTTTGTCCCTCATGACCTTTTCAGTTGAAGTTGTGTAAATGAAGGTCATTAAATTTTACGCGCGAATTTATTAACCTCGGAGGTTAATAAATTCTTGCGTAAAATTCATAAAAAGGGAGGGATTCCTCTCTTTATTTTTCTGCATTTCCGGAATAATTTTGCAACCTAAAAATTCATTGCAAATATTAAAATTTATGACCACGTGAATTCTCTTTTTATTCCAACTTTCCAGAGTCTTGGGAAAAGTTCACAATAACGGATTAAATGAGAATTAATTTTAATTCATATTAAATTTAATGGGTCACAAAATTAACCGCCATTTTCCCTGTCAAGAAAAGAAACCGACAGAATTTATTTTATCTCCCCCATGAAATTCTCTGGAAATTTTCTAAACGAGAATCTTCATTCAAACTCAGAGTGACTCTTGCCTCGTGAGGAAGAGTTCTCACCCATTCAAAATTTCAAAGTTTGGTTCCGTTTTCAAAAAAGTTTCAAAATTATGTAAGATAAATTCCGGACTGCTTATCATGAGGAGATGGTTCGTATTCAATTTTACCCGCGACATTTCTAAAATAATTCGATTCGAATTATTCGAAATTTTAAAATTATTTGAAAAACTCCCTTTAGATTGCCCGGCACAAGAATCCGACGTGGTGGCGGGGAATTTTGTCTCCTGGAAAGTTGGACGTTCATGAAAAGGTCGCGTGGATGCGCCTCAAGTGGCACTGGTCCATTTACGCTTCGATTGTTTGTTTAATTTTGATTTACGGGGGCCAGGAGTGGATGCGCCATCGACGGCCATTTCATCTGAGGGGGGCCATGACGGCCTGGAATTTGACGCTTGCCCTCTTCTCCATTGGCGCAAGCATCCACAACGTCCCCGAATTCATTCGCACTCTCAACACCCACGGAATTTATTTATCCATTTGTGGGACCATGTAAGCCCCTCCTTCTTTTTCGTTCACGTTCACGTTTCAAAATTTTGAAAATGATTTTGAAATTGTGAGAATCCATGGAATTAGGGGGCAGTGGTATATTTTCAGCCAAAACGAGTTGAATACATCATTTTGTAGCT
>JAQIVZ010004293.1:0-10463 GCA_034700945.1 Arrhopalites spinosus
AATTTACACAACTTATTCACAATTAAATTCTCTACAATGTAGTTTTTTTTCATTTTGAAAAACCGCCCCCGTCCATGCTTTTATGGTCTCAAAATCTATTCTCTTTAGTTTTAAAACGCATCTTACTTACAAATATATGTTAGGATTAATGTCTTTTCATAATGTCTTGAATTCTTTGCTTTTTCAAAAAAAAATTAAACACAAAAATTCACCTTGATTCTAGTAGGTCTTCATGTGCTTGGTCCCGTTCCGCGATGAGCGTATGTTTTACTTGTTCGGAATGTTCCTGTTAAAATAATTTCAAAGAAAAACACAGCATGTAAATTTAATAAACAAGGAGTGTAAAAATATTTTTCATATATTTAGGTACTTACCAACTTTTGCTTCAACTCCTCAATTTGTTGAGCGTACAAACTCATGGTCTTTTCGTACTCCCGTAATACTCGACTTTAAAAGGTCATAAACACAAGTAATATTTTAGAAGCAGAACATTATGTCAAAGTATATCCTGTATATATCCATAATATTATAATTATATATCTAAAAGTTGTAAAATTGACATTTGTAGGAAGACGATTTGAGTTTCTGAGTATAGTACGACACTTGTTGTAGTCACTTGTAGCTATGCACTAGTAAAAAAAAGTATTTCCTTTGACGGGATAAGTACACAGAGACAATTTCCTGTTTGATTTTTAAACCTTCAACAAAACAAGCGTATAATAATAACAAAAAACTCTTCAATGCGGAATGTAGTTCCAAATCACAAAACTACACATGATCATTCCAAGAGGATTCAAAATAAAATAAGATTGTGAGTCAAAGAGATTGTCGTTGTTGAGACACATCTTTTTGTCATAATAGGTAACTTTTTCTTTATAAGTTGTCCCAGATTTGTATGTTATACAATATGTAATCAAATGTTTGCAAAACAATCTGGTTTTCTCGACTGCATAGTATTATTACAAGGAAAGTTAGTCAAGTCCATGTGTGGACACGATCCTCCCATAACTTTAACCGCACCCAGTGTCGCACCATAAATAGAAAAACATGAAAATTCCTACTGTGTCAACAGACTACTCTTGATTTCTCTTGGGTGACAAACAAAAATGAACCAAGAATGAAATGAAGAGTCGTCAGTCAAGGACGAACACAAAAATTTTGATTAATATTTAATTACCTTGCACTCTGTTCCTGATCAAGTTGTGATTCCATTTTTCGTTTAAAATCTTCCAGATCCTTGATTTGACTGTCCTTTTCAGCCATAACACGACTAAAGTACTCTTGCCTTTGACTGAGGATGTCATTGTCCTATAGAATAAATTACAATATTATGGTCACAATCATAATAACAAATAATGTTTACACAGAAATGTTTAACACGCAATACATTCATTTTGGTCCTCTTTTTTTTGACATGATTTAAAATCCTAAACATTATACTTATTTAACTTAATGTTACATAGTTCAAGAAACTCACAAATACCCCATTATCAGTTATTCCATTCATTTCTGTATTATTTTGTGTCATGGAGGGGGGCATAATAAAATTTCCAGACTGGGGCCCCTGCTGGAAATCTGTCTCTACTCCGGGAGCCAGCTGAAAAATGTTGTCCATCACAAAAATAAGAGTTAGTATATTTAATCGTTAAATGAATTATGTCAATTTTAGATTCTAAAACTGATTTATTAATGATTATGTCAATTCTTATTGAGAACTTCTCGATTGAACCTCAATAGGGAAAAAGTGTTTAAAATGGAAAGAGAGAAAGAGTTAAACTTGAATGGTGTGAAATCCACACTTATGGAATGATAATATCATTTAGAAAAAATTTAACCACAAAGTTAACTATATTGTCAGACTAAAAATATTTACTGTATTTTTTAACAACTAGAATTTGAGATATTTAAAAAGAGTTAATAATAGTAATATTATATACCTTATTATTTATGCAGGGCTGCTGTATGACACACTTTAACTTTACAGTTCGAAAGTAGCTTCTGCTTTATCCTTTTAAATACCTAAACTATGTTCTTCCTTGTAATAGTGCTGTAACACACACATAAATGAATTTGTGATAACAAATTTCACAAGGAAGAATGACCGACGCACTGTTATAATACTCGTATCAAACCATGTATGATGGTACACTACATGTATAGTTCACATTGAAGTAATTGTAGTTTGCAAAAAATTGACCGCCTCGGGGTCCTTATTTAAATCCTAACGGACCAGAGGTCATTTACGTTTTTTCCTTTGCACTGCAATTCTCTATTGATTCTTAACACTTTGAAGAAAACGCCCGCGACTTTCTCCCTCTTTCTTCACTTTCACTCCATTTCCTGTCAATCACAATTAACTTGTTACTCACCGGCATGGAAACGGTCATCATTTGTTTATTTTTATACCGGGCTTCCTCCTCTTCTAACTAATAATGTTCTACTTTGCTCTATAGTATAAATAAAAATAAGGTTAGAAAAGTAAGTTTTTTAAAATGTTTTGTGCTGTAGTTTACTGATAAGCTTGTATTTACTGATTAGTGTCGTTTAATCTATTTTATTACCTCCTGGCTAATCTATGTACTCCCTTTTTTGTATGTGTACATTTAATGGTCCATACTAATTCAAATCGTATTAATGTTACAGCTTTGAGTCGATCCAATACTTTTGTACTAAAAAAATAATGCATAGACAGCAAAAAGGTGAAACTCCAGAGATGAGTGTACAACAGGTATGTTAAGCAAAAAATTTTAAGACTTTTAATTAAATTCCAAGCCGGTTATAAAATTCCATTGAATGGTTTTTTTTCAGTACTTGTATAGCATTACTACAACATGGGACAAGCACATTTCGGATGGGCCTATGATGTCAAAACTGCCTATTGGAGGATCTCATCCGTGCTTCATTATTGCCGAAATTGGCCAAAATCATCAGGGTGATATGAACATTGCCAAAGATTTGATTCGTATAGCAAAAGTAAGAGGAATTTACAATTTTCAGTATTTCATTTTATTTATAATATTTGTGTTATATAACAGGAGGCTGGAGCTAATTGTGTTAAATTTCAAAAATCAAGTTTACGAGATCGCTTTACAAAAAGGTTGACAAAAATATTTCATATTTACTGTCATGCATTTTAAATTAAGTATAATATTTATTTTTAAATTGTATAGTGCACTGGAAGCACCATATGATCATCCAAACTCTTTTGGTAAGACATATGGAGAGCATCGAGCTAGGCTGGAATTTTCAGAAGACGAATTTCGTGAACTACAACGTTATGCTGAAGAGATTACCAAAATCATGTTTACTGCTTCCCCCATGGACATTGTATGTTGTTCATTAAAATAAAGTTGTCTTTGTAGATACGTCTAGTATGTAGTAGGATATAAATAAAATTTTTACTGATCATTTTTTAGCCATCAGTAGATGTCTTGGTGGGCATGAAGGTTCCCTTTATTAAAATTGGTTCTGGTGACACGAATAACTACGGATTAATTGAACACATTGCCAAAACAAACATACCTGTCGTCTTATCTACAGGTTTGACAAATATTTACTACACCCGTACTGTATAAAATTATGTACATGGAGTCTTTTTTTATCATGTCAACAGGAATGTCAGAACTTCGAACTGTAAAACATGCTTATGATATTGTACAAAAGTATCACAATAATATTGCATTACTCCATTGTGTCTCAGCCTACCCATGTCCATCAAAGGATGTCAATTTAAGGGTCATGGATTTATATCGAAAAGTTTGTATTTTAAAATTTTACTGTTCATTTAAGTTTTTATCACTTTTAAGATTGGATTTTGTACAACACCCTATTTTTAGGAATTCCCTGACAGTCCAATTGGCTACTCAAGTCATGAAGAAGGTTTAAATGTGTGTGTTGCTGCTGTGGCTCGTGGGGCCAAGGTGTTCACTACTTTAATGATGATGAGATTTAATGACTTACAAAACATTCTTGTTGGATATATACTCATTGTATGAAAACGAAAATTCAGTTGATAGAAAAACACATAACAAAGGATCATAAGATGAAAGGGACGGATCATCCTTGTTCTCTGGAACCCACTCAACTCATCAATATGGTGAAGGCAATTCGAGAGGTTGAAACATCTTTTGGTGAGCCAACCAAGGTTAGCGAGAAAATAAATACAATGAAAAATGATCTCTTTCCTAATATTATTAGTACATTTGTTTTGAAAAATATTTTTAATTTTGTAGAAGATACTCACTTGTGAGGAGCCGTGCTTGAACAAACTTGGGAAAAGTATTTGTACAACTAGGAAAATTCCAGCTGGAGCCATTATAAAACCCCAAGACATTGTTGTTAAAGTCTCTCGTCCCATGGGAATTCGACCACAAGAGATGCCATACATAATTGGAGCAACCATGGCCCACAGTGTAGAGAGTGATACTCCTCTACTGTGGCGAAATGTAGTTGAAACAATTTACACTACATAACTTCATTTTAAATCATGTCTTTCCATGGACCACTGCTTAAATTATACCAAATAACTTTCGACTATACCAAAAAAAATCATACCAAATTCAAAGTACATATTAACTATTGACGCTTTTAAAAGTAAAAAATGTAGCTTTAATTTAATAAAATGAACTTTTAGTCAAGTACTAGTAAATTATTTAATTTTTATTTGAATACGTTCATTTAATAATTTATATAATAAATATATATAATATATATTTTTTATATGTGTATATTCTGTTTTTATAGTTTATAAGAAAGAGCGTCGTCTATTTATAAAATATAGTTTTATATTTTTCGACCATTGAAACAATAAATAATATCATTTAATTTAACATAACACATAACTTAAGTAACTTGAACTTGTGTGCATGTTATATAAATTCATGGATTATTGTTGTGCGTAGGGATTATTAGGGGACGTGTCTGTACCTCCGCTCTTGGGGCTCTGGGTATACAATTTTTTGCAAAAAAAATAATAAAAATTAAATTTCCAGAAAATTGTGATGAAAATAAGATATAACTAAATAGTTTATTGAAGTACACACCTTAATAGTTTCATCAACAGAAAGGATGAGGCAGGCTGCTTCAACTGCCGCTGTGATAGCATTGATCTTTACTATAGCGGGCTCCCAAATGCACCTCTTAAAGTTGTCATTGATTCCCTCAAGGGAAATGTCAACACCAAACCATTGTTCCCCTACAGAGATGGATGGATTCAAGAGATTGATTCACAAGAGATTGAGAATAATTATTATAAGTTTTAAATTTAAAGAAAAAGTTAATTAAATGTCAAAATATTTATACAATGATTATCAAAGTACACACCATGAGCATGAGTCTGACGAAGACGATTCAAAATATCAGTGGCATCAAATCCCGCATTATCACACAATTGACGAGGAATAATTTCAAATGCACGAGCTACAACACCAACAATAAATTGTTCCTTTCCTGGAATTTTCCTCGAATAATCTCTTAGGTGCTTAGAAATCTCCATCTCGATTGCACCACCACCTAAAATACAGAAAACAAATCATCATGAAACTATACTACCCTTTGTCCATGGTTATTTAATTTCGTATTATATGTATTACCAGCCACAACAGAGTCATTTTTGATGGCTCGACGAACAATCATGATAGCATCATGGAGTGATCTTTCCGTTTCAGCTAGAAATTGTTGTGATCCTCCACGAAGAACTATAGTAGCAGTCTTGGAAAATGCACAGCCTTTGAAAACATTATAACGATCTCCACCAATTTGAATCTCTTCAAAAAAATCACAAGTTGCCAATGTCCCTTGATTCAAGTCAGACACTGTCGAAAGAATAGCTCCACCACAAGCTTTCATGGTACGTTTCAAGTCTTCCTCCACAACTCGACCAGCACAAAACATGTCCCTACATTAATACAATAGTTTTCTTTTTAAATCAGATTAAATCACATCTAATTATATTCTGCTTTGAAAATGAATTTTTACCGATCTGCAAAATATTGAGTCGCCACATCTCCAATTGGTAATTTTGATAGAACAACATTTGCACCAGACTTGTGAATTTTATCCAGCTTATCGTACAAAATGGTCCATTCAGCATCAACCACCTTTTGATACTCCTTTAAAAAAAGAGGAAAAATTCATTATAAAAATACAATGGATTGAGAAGACTGAACAATAAAAAAAATTTGTTCTTAATAGTTAATTTAAAGTACCTCAACATTATTCAAGCGAATTTCTGCATTATCACGTTCAGCCTTAAGCTCAAGCTCAATATTTAACAAAGCAATTTTTGGAAGAGTATAATTTTTTCGTTGCATCTCAAACCCGGCATAGGAAAAAGTTTTCTTGAAGGCAACCCCTTGAACAAGAAAAGAATCTTCTAATGCTCCACCTTGTACTTTTTTGACTCCAATCATATCCAATGGTAATAGTTCATCAAGACTTGAAACTGCATCCACTGCCATTTTTCCAAAAAATTCTTTTTGTTGATGAATTAATTTTGAACTGAGAGATGTTTGAGCACATTTTTCCAGCATATCCCGACGTTGTTTGTCATCTTTCTTCTCAATTTGCACAGCCAATTGATTTATGAGATCCACTGACAATTGACCAGCTTTTCGCAGGGCTTTAATGATATAGCGAGGATGAACTCCTTCTTCCACTAAAACTTTTGTTTGTTTCAGAAATTCTCCGGCAAGAATGACAACAGTCGTAGTTCCATCACCAACCTATTAAAAACAGGACAGAGAGAGTGAATTATACAAACTTATTTTTTATTTTTATATAAAAGGACATCATACCTCGGCATCTTGGCTTTTGGCAATATCAACTAATACTTTGGCAGCTGGATGGACGACATTTAATTTTTTCATAATGGTAGCTCCATCATTAGAAATTGTGGTCTTTCCCTCGCTGTCAATAATTAACTTATCCATTCCACGAGGCCCAAGAGTTGTCCTGACGGCCTCAACGACTGCTTGACACGCATTTATATTTGAGATCAACTGAGATTTACCCTGTTCGGACTCTGTCCCTTCTTTTAATAAAATAATTTGGGGTCTCTGTGAGAGAAAGTTCAAAATCACAAATTTATAGCATTATCATCATCTGTTCTGCAAAATTGCCGGTTATTAATTTTGTACATTTCAATACGAAACACTGCTGAATCCACACAAGTACTAGGTAAAATCAATATAATGAAAATATTCTTAACTTACCATCTTAATTCACCAGGAGTGTAGAGCGTCTTGTCCAATTTTCTGATAAAATTTCTGAAATTTCTTTGAAGTTTTTTGACAGACTTTTAATCGAAGCTTCCGCTCTTTATTGTGCAATAAATGATACATCCTTGGGTCAATTTTGTCGGATTGTGGAATCTCGTAAGGACTTTTGCTTTCCCTTTAACCTGTCATTATTTAGAATGATCATGCATGAATTCCTTTGCCTACTTATAATTTCATCTCTTATACCCTGGAAAGGGTCTTAGTAGGGTCTTAGTAAGTCGCCTTTGTGTGATTATTTGCTATTGATTAACTTTTTAAAAACATTTGTGTTTTAAATAACTTGGTATTTACTTAGAGGTTCGCTTTTGGACCCACCCGACCCGGGTATGGATTGGGTCACAACAGTGAAAAAATCTGGAAAATAAGAAAAGTCAACGGATTTTTTACTGTGCCCACAACCACAGAGAGGATATAATATCTTCTCTGCCATAACCACAACATACATTTCCAAAGAAGGGATTTAAATAGTCTTTCCAGAAAAAGGAATATGCATGGTACAAAGAGTACATACAAAAAATGTTCTTATTTATTCTACTTGAATTATTCTACTTGTACATTGTATAAGTAATTAGTCATACGATTTCCAGAAATATTGGGTCCGGTTTAAGTCTAAAATTTCTCAAAGCACGCATCTCTAGACTATTTTTTACTTATTATATAACATACCTACGAAAATAGAAATTATTTAGATTTTAAAAGCAAAAATATTTTGAAAATTTTCCCCTGTAGTATAAATACTTAAATACGTCTAATGCGAAAAATGTAAAATAAAATGTGAGCAAAATATTAAGCTTGAGTTTAACATCAGTTAAAATACTTACTAATGTGCATGAGATTAGTTAGAATTTGAATGGCAAAGACATAATGAATGGATACAATTCATCTATAAATAATCTTGTTTCTTCATACATAGTTGTCATTAAAACAAACCAAGATTTTTCATTCACTGATATTAAATTGACTCTGTACAAGTTTAAACGCTATTGACAGCTTATTTTTTAGACTAGTAAGTTGATAGCATCTGGTTTTTTAAAAAATGATTTCCATATGGTACACTTCATAATATAAAACTTTTACAGTATGTAAATTGTGGTTACATAATCTCAAATTACATGCAACTGTGTAATGAATCTGCTACTTTTTATTCGGATGTCGGCATTCCATGAATTTTGTCATAAGACTCACTTTGTTTTTTGCTTTCATCTTTCTCTCTCTTAAAGTCTCTCCGTAATAACTCAACAAATTATTTTACATTTCAGGGGTGTCATTCATTATTCAGTAATTTGATAAAATGGCAGATTTACCCGTGGAGGTTTATGATTTTCAACCTGTAGAACTGGAAACACTGAAAAATGGTATGTACGATTTCTTATTATTTCTGACAAAGTTTCATACATTTAGTTAATTGTATATGTCGTAGACTACAAATACAAATAAAAAATATTTATCGACTTATTTTACTTGTGACAGTACTTGAAGAGAATCTCAAAAAGTTCTACAATGATGTGAATGTGATGGTCTCAGAGTGCCCTGACCTTAGGCAAGAGCCTTATAATCTCGCTGCTGAAGGTTATTTAATTAAAGTGAATTTAATTTTAATGAAGAATTATTAAATATCATGATTCATGATATCATTGCTGTAGGCTTTGGTGAAGGTGGTACTGGAATTGTTGATCTTGGTGGTGTGCCATATCTGCTTCCACTTGTCAATAAAAATAAAGTTTATGACTTGCGAACTATTGCTTCAAAATGTATTGGCTCTGACAATTTCCCAAATGGTTGGTACTTGAGTGGAGCTGGGGCTGGACCCTTTCCAAATCAAGGGTCAAATTGTGAAGTATGTAAAGAATAATATGGGGAATTTTTTTTGGGCATAAAACTTTATTTCTATGTACAGATGATCATCTCCATGAAGATTGGCCAGAATGGAGATTTGGTAGAGAACAAGTCTAAAGTGGCACTCACATCCAGTGGAGATGAAAAGGATGTCCAGCTAAAAGATTTACAAGATGATACAAACTGTGCTCTCTTGGCAAATTTTCTAGTTTCATCAGGGGTCAAGGGCAAGGTAATTAAATACGATTCTTAATCTCATTACAACTGTCGTCTAACATTCACAAACTTAAAAAAAGTCATTTGTAAGCATGTACTGTGTACTTAATCATAATTACATGTTATTTAAATGTTTAGAAAATTTTAAATGTGATTACTGGATGAATCCTAAGATTACTGGACAAAATATAATTTAAACTTTTTTTTTATCTCAGGTACTAGAAGTCAAATGTGGTCACCGAATAGATTCAAAGACTGATTTTACTGCAAGTTTACGAGCTGCTTTGGATGCAAATTTTCCATCTCAGCCCGTTGGACTTGGAGGAATTTTTTTGGTCAAGAAAGCTCCAAGTAAAATACACATCATGAGAGATTTCTCTGAGACACCACTACACACAGATGAAGATGTGGACAATTGGTTGAAATTCTTTGATATGGATCCACCCATGCTCTTTCAATCTATTCTCGTCTCATCTGACCCTGTATGCACTTTTTCATTACAAAATTACTCACGTTCTGAGAATATTACATTGTTGTATCAAATTGATCGTAATTATTTTTTCTATAGGGTTTAGATCTGAGAATTGAACATTCAGTAAGATTTACATTTACTATTAATTATAAGATGTAGTCCCCACTAAATGTAGTTTCAAAAAAATAACAAAATCATATTTCATCCTCTCATTTGCAAACTTTAACTTTATACACTTTAATTTATAGCATGGCTGGTCATTGAATCCAGATAAAAGGGAAGGTGGACATTATCACTATGACATGGATCCCGACAATGTTGAATATCACGGCTATTTTGCTGTGGCTCAAAAATTGTGGCGAGTAGATCGACCCCCAAAGTCAACTTGAACTCAAAGTGATCTTGACATTTCATTTGAAATATATCCAGTAACATGATAAATTACTGCCTTGTTATGAAAATTCTAATAAAGTGAAACAAGACTCATTTGTGCAACATTACACATCCATCTTGTCTTTCATTATTTTTCTCACAGTCAACATAAAAATGTTAAAACAATTTTATAGCATTCTAAAATGACTTAATCTACAGGCACGGGCGTTAAATTTGGAACGATTTTGAGAATTTTTTGTAGCTAAACACGGCGTCGATGAATTCGGCGG
>JAQIVZ010004294.1:0-10460 GCA_034700945.1 Arrhopalites spinosus
ACCCCTAACAAGTTCTAGTATAACATACTAAAATATCTTGGTGATCGGTTTACAACGAACGGAGCTAAAAAATCATAGTCATTACTTTTTGATCTCCCTACGTATAGGTACAGGTAGCATAACAAATTCAAATCAAAATGTAATTTATTACATGGCTTTTATGGATACCAGGCTACAACTTCTTCTTTTTTTTAACTGAATTTTAATTCTCCATTTATCTACATTAGGCAATCCCCACTAAAAAAGTTTTCTCTCTCTCTCTCTTGTATCTACGCAATACGCAATTTTTTTATATAAAAATTTTAACTGTACAATTAAAGAACATTTCAATTATTTCAAAATTGGTATTATTCCCCAACCTATTGGCTTTGTGTACGTCAAACCAAAAATCAGCCACAATGTTCAGAAACGGCGTTCAACTTGAAAAAAAAAATATATTTCCCCAATAAAAACAATACCGTATTAATAAATATAGAGCGTGTTTAGACTCATAAAAAAGTGGGGGATGGATTGAATATTTTTTTACAATTCAAGAAAGCATGGGCTTAAGTAAACTACTCCCCCACTTACAAGTGCCTATAAAAATGTTTCGTTTTTTAGTGAGAGAGATTGAGAGTCCAACATTTCTGTTTTAATTTCTTCTCTCTCTCTCTCTCGACAGTGCGTAGTAGGAAGAGTAAAAAAGAGAAGATGAGAATGAAAAGTAGTTTGTGTGTAGAAAATAAGGTACAAGTTAATCGGATTTAAGTTTGAGCTTTGCCACTTAGAAGCCAAGCTTCTAGAGAATATAACCCAGCTTCCATACCTGCCGGCGATTCCATACCACAAATTTCAGTCTCTCTCTCTCTCTCTCTCTCTCTCTCTGTGAAAACGAGTTGGCCATATACTGCACAATGTCTAATGGTAATGGCCAGAGTCATTACATTAGATAAGGCGAAAAGGCAGCACGAGGCTCCCTACAGCTACAAACTTTGTACACAAACTCTTCCACTGAAAAATTTCAGCCAGCTAAAGCTCAAGCGCTTTCAACCAAAAAGAATAAGAGAGATTTTCAACCTGGAGGATACTGGATTTTTAGCTTCTTTATAGAACTGGAATTGAAATTAAAGCTCAAGAGCCAATTAGAAAAAATAACTCTTAATTTTAATTGTAAACTCAGTGAGTTTAACTCACTCAACTCCATTTCTTATTTCTAAAAAAAATTCCATCATTTCATAAACTACAAAATAGAGACAGAAATATTATTAAATTATTTTAGAGATAGAATTTAGTTTGAGAGTTGGTTATTTAACACGACAAAATTTTAAATAGACTCGTAAATTTTCAAATGGCTAATTCCCTAATTAGATAATTAAAGAGAGAGAGAGAGAGAGGATATTATGTATTAAAGGAATCGTCCAAGTAATTTACATTAAGTGTTAAATGGTAAAGTGGCTCTCTTGTGGAAAACTGGAAATGGAAGAGAAAATGGAATTAGACTGTACAATTTACAGATTACGACTAGAGAGAGAGATGCCGGAAGGTAGAGAGAATTATTTTGTGCGTTATAAATAGGAGTCATTTGAATGTAATTTAGCAAAATGTAGTCTAGTCGTGTACAAAGGATATAAAATATAAATCATGAGAGAGAGAGAAAGAGGGGGGAAATTAAGGGGGAGATGATGAAAGGATGTGATCATGACCTGTTGACGATGACGATGGTTGAGATGACAGCTCAAGAGTTGGACTGTATAGAAAAGAAGAGAGAAAAAAAACTTCAATCAGTCCACGTACAAGTTACGAGTAGGACATGATGAGTGAGAGGATAAAAAATGGAGAAGGAGGAAATCAAGAGAAAAAGAAATTAAATGATGAGGATTATTGAGAATTGAGAAGAGGAGCGAGTGTCAAAAATCTAACGGTGATATTTCAGTTAGAAATGTAGTGAGGCGAACGATAAGTTGAATTAATCTCTATAAAAAATTTTTTAATATGTTATTCCTCATACTTTAATTCACTTCAAGTCATGTGCAACAGCTTAAATATTTTTTTTTGAGTAGATCAGAGGTGAATTTTGTACAGGGTGCTCCATTTTATTATTTTATGCATTTTTTATTTTAATCTAAAAATTCACAACAGTGTTTAGTTTGACCGAAAAGGTTCCCCGATTGGTGCACAACTAGTCATCTTGCTGCCGTCTACGGCGAAAATACTGGTGAACGGCGTTAAACTAAGAATATTTAAATATTTAGAAAAATTAATTTAAAATAAAATCCCATTGCCACCACCCTGTAAATGATCATCAACCCTCAACATAAAATAGTTAACATTTTAGTAAAAAGGAGAATAAAAAAATATTAAGGATTAAAATGTGTAAAATTAAATTGTACAAAAATTCCCCCATGCATATTATATAGTTAAGGTGTGAAGGATTCAAGTCAAGTCAAGACATGCGAGTTGAAAGAGTAGAATTACAAGGAGTTCCGATCTCCTCACAACATTAAATAAAATCTTTAAACAAGTTGAAGCATGAAAATGTGGCTACCATCTCTCTCTCCCTCTCTGTGTCTGTGCAAAAGGAGAGTTTTTTTAATGGGGATAGGAAATGCGAATATTTATCTGAGGAGAGAGAGACAGGAGACAGAAGCTACATTAAAATGTCAGAGAATAATGTAGACCGTACATTTTCAATTCAATTTAATTGCAATGTATATCCTTATGTACATACAGGAGAGAGAGAGGGAACATAACACTACAAGAATGGGTTGATGGGCATTAAAATATTTTTTGGATTTGAAAATTTGTATCAAGGAAGAATTAAACATGGTAAAATGATGTTGGTTGTGTTGTGTGTGTAGTAGTAGTAGTTACACTCGACTCTCTTGTTGGTAAGGTTGAGGATTGTAGTAGCCTCTGTCAAGCATTTTGGGTCTGTACAAGATAAAGGTATTTAATATTCTGGCCACGAGATATAAGGATTATTTAATGATGAGACTCCTTTACCATCACGACCAATATGGAAATTCTGGATTGCTTTTAATTGCAACGCTGACGTTTTCACATCTTTCAAATCCCAAATCATTCCCCCCCTCCCCCTCCCCCTCCTTTTTCTCTTTTCTCTTGTAAAAATGTATGGCAAAAGCCATTAGCACGTTACGGTATTTTTCACAATTTTTTTTTAATTCTTTAGTTAAGTTAACTATCAATTGTACAGTTTTTTATGAGGGATTAAAGAGGACAAATTGATTTGAATTTTTTGACATTTAAATTGACATTTTTGTCCTATTTTTATGTAAATTGCCCCAATGATACTTGTTTAGGCGGTGCCTCCAAAGGAGTGTGAAGGATGAGTGAACGGCGTTCAAGTTGAGCAAAAAAAAAATAAAAAAGTTTTTAAAAATTCATTTTTTAAATTACAAAAGCAAAATGGAGTATCCAATATGTTTAAAATATTTAAAAATTAAAAAAATAAATGACGTAATAAATTCGGGTTAAAAAATGAGTAAATTAGCATAAAATTAACTTATGACTCTACACACACATGTATGCATGGACAGTTTAATGAGAGAGGTAAAGAGTTTTTTTTAAAAAAAATAAAATTGCATAAAATATTTTAGGTGAGAGAAATTAGTGGTCAACATAGAAATAAATAAGGATGGAGAGAAGACAAAAAAAATTGCAATTATTGCAATTGCAAAATTGTTGGGCTACAAAGTACCAAACTACAAACAAGAGAGAGAAAAAAACAGTTTGTTGATGAGGATGAGCTCTTAAGTCATTTGGGGATGACTTAAGAGAGAATTTTTGTGGGGAATGGGGAATGGTTTTTGACGGTGGTACGTGTAGTTCACCTGTCCATTCTGTTGGCATCGGCCCACCGTCATGATTGGAAAAATATTCATCCTTCTCCGTGACTCTCTCCACTGTGGACATGCCTGCACATTGTAGTCATCTTTACAAATGAGAGAGAGAGAGAGAGAGAGAGGTGGGTACACAAAAGTAATTTAAAATTTAGTAAACTACAGTCTCATCTTTTTCATCTTTAAAGAGAGAAAAAAAGAGCCACTTGATCAGTCATCACTAAAACCTGAATCATCAAGAAATGGCGCTGGTCTCTCTTTTTAATGTATAAATTTTTGTACATAATTTGTACTTGTTTCTCTTCACCCGGTTCTTATTGTGTCAATACAAGTTTAAACTTGATTTCTTGTGTTAAAGAATCTAAACCCCACAATCACATCAAGTACAATACAAACTCCATTATTTTAATGCTTGTGCAACACATCATTATCGTCATCTTCGAGTAGGGCCTCTTCCCTTTTAATCTTAATTAAATATTTTATCACAATTGGACAAAAATGACCTGGAAAAGTATCTACAGTAACTATGGGATTCATGGATGATGCTAAATCCAACAATTAGCACGAACGGCGTCGAACTTTGTTTTTTATAAAAATATTTTTGTGACAAAAATAAATTTGTAAAATATTCCCATTAATTATTCTAAAATAAAGAGAGCCCTTATATAGAAGGGGCCACAACTTCAAATTTAAATGGGGAGAGAGGAGAGAGGGGGGATTTAAAGTTGTTTGAAAAGGAGAATTATTTAAATGTACGATCAATGAGTATTTATTGTCTGTACAGATAAGTACAACCAGTTTTCCTTAGAATTTTCTCCTACGTAGAAATTAGGCAAGTGTACTTAAACAACCAACTTTTCATTGTTGACTGGTTGACTACACAGTTTAATTTAATGTGGCGTAAATTCTAAACAACATTTACGCCAACTGTCAATATATAAAAAAGAAATACAAAATGCATTTTGTATTTTGAATTTTTGCAAAAGAGAGCACGGCACAAGACAATATATTATTGTATGCTAATTTTCATATATTTATTTATTGTCACTCTTTGACTCTATTTAAAATTATGAGCCTTCTTTTTTTATTTATAGAGACAAAGAGAATTTTCATTTTCACCTGAAGGGGTCCTTATTTTTATTTAATTTTTTAAATTAGCATTTTATTACAATGCCAAATTTTTCTGTCTCTTGACTCCCTGCAAAATTGATTATTGTCAAGAGTTTTGCCATTTGAATAATCAATTTTCTGCAATGCACTTTATGTAATTGCCAAAGCCATAGCTTGGCAAAGTTGAAGAAAATTTATTCAAAGGAAGTCACAGACAAAGACTCAAGATGCGAAACTGGAACGGAAGATTAAATTTTTAATTGTTTCTCCTTGGTTTAGGACTAGGACTAGAGCCTAAATTAAAAAGTTATGAGTGACTCTGTGAAATTAAATATTTTAAATTTTTGGAGACAAATTTAAAATTTGCAAAATTTTTTCCTGTCAATTTAAAAAGAATAAAATTTATAGAATTTTACAATAGAAAAAAAAGTCGAGGGACACGGATATTTAAAAATTAAATGTATTTGCAAAAAAAAAAAACGAAAAGAGATTAAAATTGAAGGGTTCAATAAATTAGAATAGAGAAATATGGTTTGTACATTTAGGATATTGTAAAAAATTTGAAAATATATTTTAACATTAGACTACAATTACTCTTTGTAACTATTCACGTTTGGAATTTTTTGGCAATAACAATAACGCTCCCCCATTACTTTTTTGTTGGGTATCTTGTGCATATTGTTAAATTTTAAAAAAAAATTTCCACTCTACAGTCTCAAATGCAAGTGAGTTAATGATCCGGATAGAATCTTCTTGGTCAGGTTTTGAGGGATGAGTCTAAACTCTACACTGTACTCTGTACACTGTACAGTCTACATTGTGGTCCTATGAATATTTTGTATAGGGAAGACATGGCTTCTTTTAACATTTTTGTGTTAGAGGAGGATATGGGTATAGAAACTTGACATGAAATGAAGGTGGGGCAACTAATTTACAAGTGTGTGATTTATCTATCGATATTTGAGCTCCAAACTTTACACTGTCAATGATAGAGCTCCAATCATCATTTTTTTTCTTCTTCTTTAGTGGTGTTAGCATTATACAAATGGATTGCAAATAAAATACAACAAATTTTTTTTTAAAACTACAAATGTACTTTTTTTTTGACCACTCATTCTTATTTTTTCAAATTGATTTATCTTAACTTGTTTTCATTTTAAGAGGAGGACAGGAGAAAATAAAATGTAGAATAAAATTTCAATAATTTTTTTTATGTCATGAGGGACTTTGTTTGAATAGAAGAATCGAATTTTTTTTTGTTCTACTTTGACGCCGTTTCTTAGTTTTGCAAATTTTATTCAGATTTTTCGCAATTTTAGTTTGATTTGGTCAATGGTTTTTTGTTGCCTCGATGCCGTTTTGTATTATTGACTCTGGTCGAGGAATTACAAGTTTTGTAGAATTATTTTGCCCCGCGACAGTCATACAATTAACAAGAATTCAATATGATTTCGAATGATTTTTTTTTAAATTCGTAAATTGTCCAAATCCAAATTCCTTGTATAATATCCACCATGTTACATTACAACAATAGAAGGAAGAGGAACAATAAAAATAAGAAACCAAACGACTTTACGATTCATTTCACATGGAAAACAAGACGGCCATTGAAGAAAAATACTTAACTTTCATCTCTCTTCTTTTTTCATATAAGAACAATACAAAAAAGATATAGACAATAGACATTGAGACACTTTGTCCACAACACCATGACCATCACAGAAAGAGTCTTATCTTTTACCTTTCTCCTATATCTCAAATGGCCCGTATACATTATTACAGACCAAGAGCACACAAAATATATCTCGCTCTTGTTTACCCCTTTGCCATATAATCTTATCCCATAATCTGCCAATGTTGTTCTTGTTGTTGTTTTTTTAAAATTACTAAATAAATTGTAAACATAAAATTCTACACAGAGAACATTCGTACAGCTACGCCATGTAGTTAATGACAAGGCAAGGCAAGATGCGAAAATGGAGAGTGTGAACAAAGTGGACCAACTTCTTGTTTTGGTTATTTTTCTTTAACAACAAAACAAAAACTATACACAATTGCATTGTAGTTTCATCTTGGAACAATTCATTAGAAGATTTTCTTTTGCCAAAAAAATTACATTGACCATCACAGACAGAGAATGTGCCACGGACCATGTGTCAATATTCATGTGCGATAAAATATAGACGTGCTGCAGAAGGAGCCAAAGCTTTCTTTTGGGAGATTTTCTGTGCACTCTGTACATTTTCTTACAGTCATTGAATTGTCTACAATAACAATACAATTGTCAATTGAAACTGTACAGATACACAACACTACAAAATTCTCTCTCTTGTAAAATTGGCTTACACAATAAAGAGGAGAGTAATGGAAGGAACAAGGTGAAAATAAAATTGAGCATTGCAATTTGCAATAGACACCAAAATCTCCCTCTGTGCCACAACCTTTTCTTTCTATAGAAACAAGAGAACCTCATGGTTTTGGCCATCTTTATCAAATTGATATGAAAACTGCAACATTTTTTTTCTAGTCCAATTCCCAGTCTCCATTTCAATCTATACTTACAGTCTTACAGATATATAGGCACAGCCACCCATTCATGTGGATTCTTTTGTTGGACTATAGAGTTTATATGAAGCTATACAGTTGTACAGTAGAGAGAGTATAATTTGCCAAGGAACTGGGAAGGAGGGGGAGATAGGGGAAATTGATGGATATTAAAGATGATGTCTTGGTGAATCACAGAGAATGATAAATGGACCAGTTGTACCCTACACTAAAGTCTGTCGATATGTTGAGAAGATTATTTGAATTACAGATTTTTTACAGTCTCTTCTTTGGATGCTGAGCTTTTTTTTGGCCCACTTTTTTGAGAATTTTTATACAACATTTAATTGTTTTTTAAATTTTCATAATATTGACGCCATTCGTACTATTTTGTGCGGTCAAGTCTACCGACAGAAATTAGCAGTATTCCAAGTGTTTTAGTTTGAAAAATTTAAGTACCGAGTTGTCCATCCCAAAGGCAACCCAGATTTTGACGGTATTTTCATTGTGGCGTTCATTGCGTTTTACGGTAAGAAAAACATGACCAAAATAACCCGAAAAAAACACGAAACTATCGTCTTTCGTATTTTTTTCGTATTATTTTGGTTTCGAACGCTGTGCATGGGAGCGTTTGCTTCAATGAAAATACCGTCAAAATCTGGGTTGCCTTTGGGATGGACTCCTTGGTACAACGCCGTTCAATTATTTTGACGCAGTTTTGGAATGTAGGTAATAGTTTTACAGGTGACTTTTTTTATTAATAAATTCCATCAAAATATCTCAAATTATCTCAAAACTCAACTAAAATTAATCAAAATTAAATATTACAAAAAGTCTCACATGCATGATCCCATCTCACAAAAAGAAGACAAGAAAAGAAGGGGGGAGAATAATAATATTAAAATATGAGAAATAGTTGACATGAAAATAGTGGAGGGAGGGGGGGACGGTGTATTGGCATTGTCCTCTCCCCTCATTGTCCTCCTATTCATTTGAATTGAAAGCTATTCTAATCTCCTGTAACAACCTAACGACGTACCATCAATACAATACCCCTCACCGTATACCTACATAATCTTCCCTTGTGCCATTGAATTGGGGAGGAGGAGGAGAGGGGGAATGAAAGGGTTTCAAGAAAATCGGACTCTGACATTGAAACGGGGACTCGTTCTCTTTTTCCTATTGTACTTTTTTTTACATATAAAAGTTTATATAGACCATATTCCCAATTTCTATGTCTCACTTTTTCTATACAAAATTCACAGGCACGCACATTACACCTCCCTCTCTCTCCATTATCCCACCTTTTCTTTCTCTCTCTCTCTCTTGTGTAGGTCCGAGTGGAAAGTCAAGAAAATTGAAAATTCTTACAGAATACTCCTGACGTCTCTCTGGCACTGTCCTAGAGTCTTGAAAATTGACAATTCCAAAAAAATCCAACCCATTTTCTATTTCCCCATTCACATCCATAATTTAATTCAGAATATTCTCTCTGTCTGTTTAGTCCCTTATTAAGTTGCTAACGGATGAATAAAAAGTCGGATATGGAGTCGATCCCTTTGACATAAGTCTCTCTCTCTGTCTTTTTCCCCCTTTACAATTTTTGGCAGGGACTTTTTTTTGTCTCTAGTAAAAATAATGAGAATTTAAATAACTTTTTTGAACCTCTTCCTTCTCAAGGCGGACCCTTGTCTCAATCAAAAAAGTGTTGACTTTGACAGGGAAAAAGGGGGTGTCAAAATATGGTGCTTTTTTTGTACATGGAAGTCAGAGGAAAAGGGCTTAAATTTGTAGGCTTTTATCAAATAGACAAAAAGAAATAAAGTGAAAGTACAAGTTGTGGACATGTAAACTTTTTCAAAATACTGTAAAAATGAAGGAAAAGTAAACAGTAAAGTGGGCTCTTTTTTGTACACATAATAGACTGTAACTGTGTATATAGGGAAAATATACAAATGTCAAAGATCGAGGCTCCTTTTTTTGAGAGGAGTTTAAATCCAAAGTCAATGGGAAAAGGACTCAACAATTTTCACATTTGGGTAAAAGAGAAAAACTTTTTTTTCTTTGAGTGGGGATCCACACAAAAACTTTGAAAATAAAAGTGGAGGAGAGCTACAGTTGTCAAGTGTCAACGACAACGAGGGACGAGTGTGAGTGGGTTTTTTTTGGGTGTCAAAGTCAAAAAGTTCTTTTCAATGTTGAATCGTGGATTGAAAGGAGGAGGAGTATAAATAGTTTAAAATGGTGAGAAAATGTTTGTTTTGAGGGAGAGCAAAGTGTTTAAAATACAAACATGCCATGTTTCATTGTCTCCCTTTTATTTATAAAAGGGAGAAATGGATTAAAGTCTGCTATTTTATACATACACTAAACTAAATGCTATTCATGTTCGTGTTTTTCTCTCTCTCTCTCTTGAGTGTTGACGGTTCTGGACAATAATTGTGGGTGTTGGTTATTCACAAAGTGAGTGTGGAGGAGTCTTTCTTTTTCGTTTCTGTTGTGCTTGTTTCCTGGGTGGCAGAATAGGCTTAACGGTTTATTTTGGTTAATTTAATTTTAAAATGGCATCTTCTATATTTTGTTAAAGTTTAACGCCGCTCTGTGAAAATGTTCCCAATGGGTCCCCAACAGTATCTAGTTGTGTCCAATTGTTACCGTATTTCAAGAAATTGAGTAGTGATGAATTTAGATTAAATCAAAATTAGAATTAAATTTTTGTTTAACTTTGACGCCGTTTACGAGAAATATACACATTTTTTTACATTTAGATACAAAGCTCTTCTCGAATGTCAAATTTTTTGAAATGCTTCAAAAATACAACTTGACTCTACAAAAAATCCCTCAATCTTATTAATAATGATGATGATCTACAGGTGTAAATTTTTACGAGTAGGGTAAAGTTCGTAATTGTGATATATTCCATATTGTGATGAAATAAAATAGCATTTGACCCAGAGGACATAGAGG
>JAQIVZ010004295.1:0-10455 GCA_034700945.1 Arrhopalites spinosus
ACTAAAGGGTCAGGGGTCAAAATCCGAGTTTGTACCCCTAAAGGACTTCTTCAGCAAGCTACCCTGTAAATATGAGGGTTCTACTAGTTTTGGAACTCGAGTTAGCGGGTATTTGTTTCCGGCGGCTGACTTGACAATTTCATCCGCGCGGCGGCTGACTTGACGCCCATCAAAAGGTGAGACTAGAAAGAATTATTTTCTGGTTTAAAACCTATTTTAAATACTTACGATATTTCTTTGATATTTCACAAGATGTCTGACAACAAAATTAAGGTCACGGTGGAAGGTCATTTGGCGGAATGACCTCTAGAAGTCCAAATAATGGTCACCAATTTTTTTGCCACCACAACAATTGTTGACAACAATTTGTTGTCCATCTTCTCTTTTATCATTCTACCAGGTTTTGTAAAAATTGACCACCCAGAAAGGTTTTTAGAAGAGCCATTTTTTATACACTTAAATGTTCATGGTTAAAAAAAAATGTTTCATGGACAAACTAAAACCTTTTCTAGACAAAAAATACAGCCGTTCAAAAAATTGAATGTTATTTGGAGGAGATTAGAGCTGCTAAGCATTTGCTTTATTGTACGGGTTTTACTACTAAAATAGTTGCAGCTGGTTGAGCTGGAACTTTGAATGTCAAAATTTCATTAATCATGAATGAATTGAGTTTGAATGCTTTGCCTCTGTAAGATGTTAAAGTCAACCCATTCCATCCTTACTGTTTATATTTAACGTAGACAAATTTTTTTGAGTTTCTACCTAAAAGTCCTTTAAATCATTTTTTCTCTCTAACCCCTAATTAATTATGAATCGCATCACAAAATCACCCAACACTTATTTGCCATTGTGTGCAACAAAAAAACAGAATACCCGAGTGCTCATGTTGTCAAATTAATTTATTTCAATCCTTCCCCTGTAACCTCGATTGTCCATACTATTTCAAGTGATATATTGTCGGTAAAATAAGTTCGGAGAATATCGAACACGTTCACCAATTCAAGGCTAAACCTGGGTAATGTCTTTGCATTGTTCTTCGGGTTCCAGTCTTCCTCGTACAGATTCTGTTCGCAGGTATCAATCAACAAACAAAAAAAGCTGCGTAAATGATTACTTAACTTTATCCTAAGGCTTAACCTAGGCACGTTAGAGGCCAATCATAATTAAAATGTAACTGATAAAGGACATGGCTGGCATAACACGGGGATCTTGGTTCGGTTATTTTGAGCTGACATTTTGCAGATATATTTCTGAGACCAGAGGTCACTCATGTCCTTTTTCTGCTATGCTCACAAAAGCAATGTTGATTCCCAGACTCTTCGCATTACCTCTGATTTTTTCAGATTTTTGGGGTCAAAGCTACAGGTCGTTAGAAATTTATAAACAGACTTTTGTAGGTATTTGACCCCAGGGGTGACCTCTCCAAAAACTTTAACCCGGGACAGTGGTCACGGAATTGAAATTTCGAAAAACTGCAAAAATCATGATTTTGCATATGTACAATTTTTTCAGAATTTTAGAACTTACTGGTAGCTCAGGAAAGCCTTTGACTTAAAACAAGTCATTTTGACCTTTAGAGGTCAACAGATGTAAAATAATGTTATGGCTCAAATAAAACAATTGACAATGATCTTTTTGTCTAGTTTTAGAATTTCTGTACTCCAAATAATTACTTTGGGCCATACGCCTATAAGTACATACGGGTTCTTGTTGACCTCTGGAGGTCGAAAGAATCCATTCGAAGAAATTGTCACTACATTATTTTTTCTTAATTTGGGTCTCAGCAGTCTACCTGTTAAATTTCAGCTCAATATTTCCATGTTATGCGAGCCATGTTGTTTGTCATGACACTTCAATTCCAATCTGTAGTCCTGACTCAAAATACACACCCATTATCGCATTTTGAAGTAGACAAACACTCGTCTTGGCCTCCATAAGCTGTACTAGGAGTCCCATCAGGCAGGCTACATCTTCCCTGTAAAACATTTGGTATTAAGCATTAAGTTTAGGCTTAAAAAATTTATTCTAATTTTCTACTCCTCACCTGTAAACCTCATTCTTTTGCTTTTGTACTATCATCCCATTGAGTTCTTATAATTTTGTTTGAAATGATCACATCCTCACAAACGCATTTGTATGGCCCCACGCGAGGCCCCTCACATCTAAGGCGTTCGTCTCGATCGCAGTAAGCTCCACCATAAAGTATCTCATCACATGCCTCTCCGTAACTTACCCACCGCCTGACCCCTTGTACTGACATGAACGTCGTCCACAGTGCCAGGACGACGAGAGTTATCATCATCTTCCAGCTCCTTTTGGTTCCCATCATTCTATGAATTAATAGACTGTTTAGGAACCAGGTGGGCTAAACAACTTAGCCGAAAAGTCATGACAGCAAATTGTGCAAATAAAATTCAATTGGCGTTTTTCCTATAGAAAAATGTGAATAAATTTTTTTATTAACATCAATACAGGGGCCGACTGCCTAGGACCGGAAAAGCGGCAAGTGCCGCCAAAGGCGGCCAAGTCAAACTGAGACCGATGAGGCGAAAATTGCATTTTTAATCGAAATCAAAGTGAACAGCAACTTAATCTAAGCGGTAGTTTTGGGATAGTCTCCACCACCTCTGGATTCAGGACAGTCGTTCCGTCATCCCTTTGGGAACCAACCAAAAGCCAAGTAAATGAACTTAATACACGGTCTTATGTTTCGATCACGGTCCAAGTCCCGGATCAGGTCTGGGTTTGTTTGAAGTCTCAACGACATCTGGCCCATAGACTCCGAGTGTGACGCCATTGGGGCACGTCTGGAGCGACGATCAGCAGATGATATCATTCAGTTTATTGAAAAAACAAATTAAAAGATCAATATTCAAAGAACGCGTTTAATAATCTACGGTAAATATTTTCACCCTGGAACCCGGTTTCCGTTTTGCACAAACGGTAATCATAAAATTTTTGTCAACATTCTATGCCAAATAGTTTTGACAAGAAATAGATCAGCAAAAGCAATAATTGAATATTGTTCTTTTGTTTTGTTTTATCAATACGTTAGATGATGCCAGACAAGCAGCCGCTGGAGCAAAACGCGGGACCTGAACCCTCACCGGGACAAAGAACAGGAGAAAAAGTTCATTTACTTCCATTATGTGGAGGAATTCAAGAAACGTTATCTTTGGGTCTCAAATTCCGTCCGGGTCCGTCCAGGTCTTGTTCTGGGTTTTGTAAATTGTATTAGTAATCAGGCTTTGCGTCAAATCATCGCCTGGTATTCGTCGACCCCGGTATGCCATGACCCCAGCGGCTCTCAAGTCGTGACATTCCTTGCACATTAGATAAAAATAATTACTATTTGAATTTTAAAATGTACAAAAGGTTACGATGTTTTATTTGTACTCAGAATTGACCCGGACAAGACCTGGACTGGATTATAGAACCGGAAATAAAACCCTTAAAATTGCTTCATCTCTCCTAGCTTTTTTAGCCGCCGCCGAGAAAATTAGTCCAGCCATTAGCGCCGCCGCCGATAAATTTGAAATTTTAACATGGACAAGACGCGCGCCGGCTTACCGCTGATTTTTTGCCAAGATTTTCAGCCGCCGCCAACCAAATTTTGGTCGGCCGAGGAGTCTACATACCACAATACCCCCAATCTGGGACGGGATTTGATTTGCCTTGTCTCGTCCCGAACCGCCCTATGTTTGGAGCCCTAATTTATTACGAGTAGTTTTGTACAATTAATTTTTACTTTGTGTCGTGTATATACAACTTTGTGCTTGAAACTTGAAAGTGAATATCTCAATTTCAAAGGCTCGTTACTCTTCTTCACACGCACTACTGAAAGCAATGAAACGTGGAGCGCAGGAGGAGGACAACGCAATTATTCGAACTTATGGCGACGTTTATATTTTAATGTCGGATAATTAAACTAAATTTTGTTGCCGTTGAGTTGCCCTTACAAGTTGTAAGTTACGTGTCAAATTATGAGAATTATAAATTCCAAAATGACCCAAAAATGAATAAGATTATTATTATTATAAATTATGAGAATTATGGAAACTTAGTTTACGAGGACATGTTTTGCAATATGAAACATTAATAAGTGTATGAACCAACTATTCCTCTTGATAAGCCATAGTTTCCGGATATTCTCCCATCCCGCGTGATTGAGGACAAAACAGTGGTTGCCCCGTCCCGTCAAGACAAACCATAAGTTAGTCGTAGTATGGTATGGAGGAAGTAAACGGACTGAATACCCGGTCTTACGTTTTGGACAGGGTTCAGATACAGGTCCCGGATCAGGTCCTAGTGTGTTTTGAGTCTCAACGACGTCTGGCCCATATACCGCCAGTGTGACATCATTGGCGCGCGTCTGGAGCAACGATCAGAAGCTACCATCATTCAATTTATTGGAGAAACAAAATAGAAGATCAATATTCAAAGAACGCGTTTAATAATCAACGGCAAATAATTTAACCCTGGAACCCTGCTATCGATTCTACACATACGGTTTTCATATCATTTTTTAAGTTTTGTATACCTAAATAGTTTCGGCAAGAAATACATAAAATAATATCCCTTTGGCTTCATCCACATGACTCATCTTTGTCCAACTAACTTTTGTTTTGTTGGCAGTATCCACCTCTGTTGGTCTGTCATCAAGTCTTTTAATGTAACCCTCTTTTAATATGAGCAACAGTGTCATTTAATAATTTTCTCAAAATGATTCCCAGAATTCTTTAGTGATTGATGAACCGTTGACTAAAATGTGCTTAAAAGTTGTGTCGTTACAATTACCAATTTTAACATTATGTTAGAACGCTGCTAACGTTTATGCTAAGTGCATTTTAGGTTAACTAAATGTGAAATGTACGAGAAAACGGGCCCAGATTTACAATTTTGTATATTAATAATCAAAATATGTTACATTGTAAATTGTTGAATAATTAATTACATTATTGAATTGATTTCAAACTATTGAAAACATGTGCCAATAGCCCACTGACAGTTTTACCAGTTTTATTTAAAAAATTTATTGACCCGATGACGTCACGTCATGTTTATAAAAGTGTGAAGTGTGCCAAAAATCAATGTTTTACATGACAAACTATGAACTATTTTCCTATACAAAATTAAAAGTAGTTGACTTAATAGTTCTAGTTTTAGATCTAGATCTAGAACTGGAGTTCAGTCATAAACATTTCCCGTTCTAGTTCTTCCCTTATCTGAATTCAGTAGTTCTAGTTCTGTTCTAGTTTTAAGGTTTTTGGAATTTGCCAGTTCTAGTTTAGTTTTAGTTCTATGAGTTCTCAGTTCTTGAACCAAGAACCAAGAACTAGCCGTAGAAGTTTCACATCACTGTAATTTTGTTGGGATATTATTTAAGTGGGCCCCTGAATTATTATTTCGGGTCTCCGAATTACTTTTATCGGGCCTCTGTATTTTAGGCCTCTGAATTATTTTTTCGGGCCTCCGTTTTTAATTTTTTGGGCCTTTGTAAGATAATTTTATATTGAATTAAAAATGAATTCACAATGAAGTCTTATACGACTGGAACAATTTCAACTGGAACAAAACAACTTGCACAAACGACTGAAACAACTGTAACAAAACAACTGGAACAAACGACTGAAACAACCGTAACAAAACAACTGGAACAAATGGTAAAATGCATCACCCTCACATCACTCTCATCACCCTTACAGTGATAAAGTCCATCACCCTAAAATACATCTCCCGATCATCACTAAAAAATGCTAAAATTAAAATTGAGAGAACTTTGAGTAAATTAGCTAACAAGGTTGCAGGCTGAAACTTGACAGGTTGATCAATTTTGGAATCCTCATGACGAAAAATTTGGTCCCAAGTGCAGATAAAATTGGAAATAAAAGGTCAAAAACAAACAAATTAATAGAGTTGCAGGTTCAGAGAATTAAGGGTGATAGGGTGATGCAGTTTACCATGGCCCTCATTTTGCTTAAAGGCCAGCGATGTTGCTTGTATCTAAATTTTTCCAACGTCATTTTTGCTCATTAAATGCCCTTTCTTGAAGCTCAATTTTGCTTTTTTTTGCAAAGAGCAAATGCTTGGTCCCCATTTTTGGCTGGCGGCCACTGTTTCTGGCTAATTGATGGCATCACAATTAAAGCTATTTCGAATGTCAATATTGGGGTTGAACGGTCTACAACAGTGGCGTATCTAGAGAGCGGTCTGGGGGTACAACTTGTAGGGGAGAGGCGGGTAAAAATATTCACTAATTCACAAGCCAGGGCCATTTCAATATATAGGGGGCCCCGACTGGTGAATTAGTGGATATTTTTACCCGCCTCTCCTCTAACCCCCGCTAAATTTTTTTACATGTCAGGTACACAGAGAGTACTAAGAGAGTTGCTATACCCTATGTTTACTTTACGCGAGAAAGGGAGACGCAAGGAAGAAAATGCATACGCCCTGAAGATATACTGTGTATATGAGTTGAAGGAATAGTATGTATGTGAGATGAAGGGTCTAAGGGATACAAGGATGAAAATACGTATTCGCTGGTCTCGAGGCAAAATAGCGTATATGCATTTTCCCTGCCAGCTAACCTGTGCATATTTTTAATATGTACAACAGCATATATCTTTTGCTTAAAAATCTGCACAAGTTCCAAAAGAAAATAGCTGGGCTATTTATTGACCAAAAATAGTCAGAGGTCACAAGTAAAGGCATGATAGCTGGGTATTATGTCCCGCACAAGATAGGCTTAATCAAAATTACCTACCAAGTAATAAAATGATCCATTGTGAGCTTTCAATTTAAATAAAATGAAAATAATTAATTCATAATGCTTGTATCTTTTATTTTTAAATCCCTACCAACTAAAGCATAAATTTTGAGAACATTTGCCCACCATATCCTTTCTTTTTACAAAAAACCAGCCAAATAAACTAGAGTAAGTTTGTGATTATTTTTTTACACAATCATAAAATTCCACCATTGTTTTTATATCGTGTCCTGAGTCTAAAATCATAAAATTTCACTAACAATAAAATAAAATAATTTGAAAAGTCATCATTTCAACATTCTCTTTCTGGATACAAATTTATATATTTGCATGATTGACATGAGTATTAATCCACCTTGGCCCAGCATATTAAAATTAAACTTTTTTACAAAATCTTTAATTGTTTTTAATCCATCTTGACCAATATATTAAAACTAAACTTTTTGACAAATAATTTAATTGTTTTGTATTCACCTTGACCCCATATTTTAAAATTCAACTTTTTGACAAAAATAATCCACTTTACACTTGTATATTAAAATTTGAATTAAATTTCATGAATTAAAATGAAAGTTCACGTGTAACGCAAACTACCGACGGTATCTGAATTGGACTTGACACCCCTAATTTTGCGACTTTTATCCCGTACAAGTGCAAAAGTTTTAATTATGAGTAAATAATCTAACATTTGGATTCGATGATCTCGACAGGCACCTTTGACCTCCTCAAGCCAGTTTGTCACGTCTAAATTTGAAATAACTCGCTTCAATATGCTTTCTCGAATCTTTGTGCCGTGGTCATTACAATTGTCTTTCAATCCTAATATAAAAAGTTTGGAAAGTTTGGTAAATATTTCATAATTGAAAATGCGTAGCAAATGTCCATATGTTAGTGGGACACCAGATATATCAACTCCTTCATGTTCTTTTCCTTGATCAAGGTTTCTGATGAGATTAAATTCTCCTCTCCAGTGTCCATTGGAAATCTTAGCAAAGAATCTTCACAGGCTGAACACTTTGTACGTCGGATCACTTTCTTCGCTGCCCGATTGGCCATGTAGACAATGGCAAGTTCATCCTTCTTAAAAGGCTCAAACTTGATCTGATGATGGAAAAGTCGTGCCATGTCACCATTTGAGTCCATTGTACAGTCAGATTCAGAAAAAGCAGCATTTTCAAATTCATCAGAGCTGCTTTCCGTGGAGGATAGCATGATATATTCTGCAATTTGGACAAGTTCTTGATTTGAATCAGACGAAACAGTTAATACGTCTTCAAAGGAATTTAATATTGTTTCACAATCTTCAAATTCAGAAGTATTTCCAGATGTTATTTTGACATGGTGACTTAAAAATGGGAATTTAAAGTTGTCAGTGAATTGCTTCACAGTAGGGTTACGTGAGTTTCCACATCAATATCGCATAAAGCTAAAGTAGTGCTCCAAGCAGTCTTGTTGAATACGTCGAGTACAAACATTTTGATAGCCTTCAGCTTCCAAATTGATGAGAAGTTGATTCATTCCAGATAAAGTCATTTTAAGCCCCGCCACACAATCTGGGAGATTGGTCTTGTCTTTTGTTGGGTCTCTTCCTATCATGGACCATGTGTCAATCCAGTTGATCCAAGAATTTACTTTTGAGGCTCGATGCTCGAATGCCAAGCTGGCAGATTTAATTGGCTTCACATAGTTGTCGAGTTGGCTGATGTTTAAAAAGTCGAATATTTCGTCCACTTTGGTAATGAATTCAGCAGTGTCCAAAGCAGTCACATCTACGTCTAATAAACGAAATCGGACCACTATCCTAATGGCAGCCGCCACAGAACGACTAAGAGTTTGCATTGCTCTGGACACCTTCATCTTGGCCAAGTCAATTGGAGTCACATGTGCCGGAGTTAATTTTGGAGCTAGTCGATCAAGTGTATTGGAGTCAAGTTTAAATAATTCTACTATATGTCTCCAATAAGCCGACTTCGTATGTCCATCGGAGTCGAAGGAAATTCCATGATTAAATAAAGCGGTCCGAATATTCTTGAAAAGATGGGGAACGTCGTATAAGCAATAGACTTTCTCATCATTATTTTTGATAAGGAAGGGTTGTTCCTCGGAAATATTCAAAGCTCTGTACAGTTCTTGATTTGTAAAAGCTTGGTTCGAAATACATGCCCGGTATTCAGACCAATTTCTTCAACAGCATTGACACATTTCGGAAGTAACGCACAAAGGGACTCAGTTGTGGTGGGATTAGCTAAAAAGTAAAATGCAAGGGGAAATTGCTTCTTCGAAGATATTCCTCGAATCATGAACACAAGTGCATGATTAGCCAACTGAAGTTTCCTTGTTTCTGGTTCATGGTCTTGAATTCCAAGTAACTCGTCTCGATTTTTGTCATACTCACATGAAGCTTTGAGTGTCATCTCATCAAAAACAAGGACAAAGTCTTTTTCTTGAGACTTCCATTTTGATGAAATATTTATCAGGTAGATCATAATTTTATTATTTATACCAGTTCGAAAGACAACATGTTCTAACCAACGACAAAGAGTTCGAGTGCTAGGAAGCAAGAAACCAAAATTTAGCAGTGACAAATAACCCTTTCTACCAACTAAAAAATAGAATCGTAATGCTTGGTCTTGTTCTTTACGGTTGTAATGAGTTCTACGAGATCGAGGTGATTTAGCCCTATCAATTTGCATGGTCAGGAAGACCTTCATTTCACCTGTAAACATTGGGGAATTGGCAACAATTGTTGCCAAATCACATTTACTTTTACTTTTCAAAGTCTGACCTTTCCAATGACGAAGCTGGTCTTGTAATTTTTTGATTTTACGGGTCTTAGATTCTAATAATTCTTTTCGATACATTCTAAAATTTAAATTAAAATTACGAGACGTTGGTGATGTACTCATTGAATGTTGCACAGCATCGGTATCAAATGCTGAATATGGTGGACTGGACGACCCAGGATCACTTTCCGTTGAATTCTCTATGTCCAACGGGCCATTTTTTTCGTCTCGTAACATAAATTGTATGAATGGAAGATTTTTTCAAGATGGGTTTGGTCAGCCGGGTTCCAATTTTATCCTAAAAATTAAAAGCATCAAAATTATAAATAAGATTTAGGCAAAGACGATAGAAATACATCAATTGAGAACTTTGTCAGAAAATGGAATTTTAATGAACATGGTCATGGTGGCCTTTAATCAATTGAGAATTTTGTCAAAAGTATACATTTTAATAGACGTGGTCAATGTGGCTCTCAATCAATAGCAAATTTTGTCAAAATATTTAATTTGAATGGACATGGTCGAGGCTGCTCTCAAACAATAGCAAATTTTTTCAAACTATTTAATTTTAATGTATATGGTCAATGTGGCTCTCAATCAATTGAAAATTTTGTCAAAATAATTCAATTTAAATGACATGGTCAATGTGGCTCTCAATCAATAGCAAATTTTGTCAAAATGATTATTTTAAATGGACATGGTCAATGTGGCTCTCAATCAATAGCAAATTTTGTCAAAATAATTAATTTGAATGGACATGGTCGAGGTGGCTCTCAATCAATAGCAAATTTTGTCAAAATATTTAATTTGAATGGACATGGTCGAGGTGGCTCTCAAACAATAGCAAATTTTTTCAAACTATTTAATTTTAATGTATATGGTCAATGTGGCTCTCAATCAATTGAA